>KK115528.1:881169-919040 GCA_000611955.2 Stegodyphus mimosarum
TACGTGGTTCTCCCGGCAAAGGTGTTGCCCATTTTCCTTGTCTCCTGCTTTTCAAAAAACTTACCTAATGTCTGTACAACTTGACAGATTTTGATAAAAGCGTAGATGTGTTCATCACCTGGAGAATATTACAGAAATAATTGCAAATTATAGTGAAGAATAATTCATTCCTGAAAACAAAAGGTTTGCTTCTACACAAAATGCACACTTGAACGCAAAAAAAAAATTGGTTATTGTTTAAATTCATCATGCTACACATTTCCCGCTTGTACTGCTACTGCACAATATTATCAAAAATAACGAAAGCGATACACAAAAAGAACTGTTCACACTATTTTTTAGCAGCATTGTAGATAAATGTTGCATGGATAATCATTGCTAATAAAAGAGCTTGTTTAATTTATGCAGTGTCACTTTATGGTGTTTTTTTATTCAGGATCTTCTGATCTTTTCTTAAGTTAATCTAACTGACAGGAAAAGATTCGGGAAAAAATCTTGATTCAGAATTCTACAACCATCTGTTTGGCTAGAATAATAAAGTATTGCTGCCTGCCTCAAGTTTTAACGAATGGATTCCGTGACGAAAATCTTAAATTCTTCTGGGAATAAAACAAATAAAATATTTAGCCTTGAGAAAATCTCACTTCCAACTTTCACTTCTTGAAAAAGAACTGAATAGTTTTATTGATAACTGTTTTAGTTTTGGGAAAGTTAAGAGAAAGTTTTCAAAAAGAGTTTCAGAAGCTGCAAATCAATAAGCGCTTTGAAATTATTCGAATGGTAAGTGCTAACCACTTGCACAAAGCGAAACATAATTTTTCCTTTTTCGTCGGACTTTAATCCAGTTTTGTAAACTTTGAAGGGAATAAAACTTGCTTTCTTAACCTATTTCTTCGAGTCATAGACTTTCTTCGAGTACCATAGACATATTCCAGTCTAAGACAATTTCATTATCTTTCAAGTTTTCTCTCTTTTCACATACATGATATACCATTTTATCCCAAATATAAAGAAATAGAACAGTATGCTTAACATAAATAGCGTCATTTTAAGGAAATTTTTAACCTTAAAGTTTATAAAATTTTAATATTGGAATCGCTTAGAGGAATTAAAAAATGATAGCAATTCTTAATGCATAAATCGGTATTATCAGTTTCAAATTAATTAACTAACTTTTACTAGTTTAAATTAATATTTTAATTAGATTCTGATACAGATATTTCGATTAAATATTGCTTAAAATGGTTTTCTGAAACGCTTGAGTAAGTGAAAGTAACTTCCTTTCACATTAATGCAAAAAATCTGATGTATACACCACATGACTTCCTTGTACGGAATATTAAATTATACACATTTTGCATTTCATTTAAACTTACTGGATTGAATTAAATCTAGTTCATCGTTAACGCATAAACCACAAAAGAATTAATGCACTCTTTAAAATTCACTATATTTGTTTACCACAGCAACACTCTGGAGTTAGCTTCACTTAACAGCGTTACATCTCATTAATTTTATAACTCATCAAGATTTCCAAAAATTATGTATATCAAGTGGAGAATTACCTAACCGTTGCCACATGTTCTATTCAAATAATATAATAAATCTAAAACGATGTATAAAAGAAATTAAACAAAACAAAACAAACAAAAAAGAGAAAGAAACAGTTTTTTGCAGGCGGTTCAGTATTTTTCATTCAGTTAATTCAGTTCTCACTTCGAGAAAGGCAAAAATGCATAAAAACTGAAATTATCTATATTAAAAATTACAAAGTAAATCTTAAACACTTATTTCCTCGAATAAATTCCGGAGTGGATTAAGCATGATTTAATTCGCAATAATAAAAGAAGGCGTTATCTTTGCTGTTCCGAAGCTTAGTTTCTCTAGATTGGCAACAAATCCAATATTCTCCTAGGTTTCCAATGTAAACAAATATGTCCGCTAAGAGAAACATAATCAGGTTTCCTTGCAATTGAACAACTTTTAAATTGTTGATAATTCTACAGATCTTACATGCAGATTTACTAAAAGCATAAAAACCTTAACCGGAAGATAAGAACAACATAATTCAATCATTTTTAAGGCAAAAAATGCACAATGTACCAACGTATAAGAATAAAGAAACTGAGCTCACTGAGCCGAGTGATATATATATATATATAAATTTAAAGACTTTTGGTGCGGCCGATTGCAACCAAAATAGGAGGTGCACATCTACATGTTATAGCAGTTTTATATATAAAATGTTAGCGCTCTGAGGCTACTTGTTTTTGAGTTATGCGAGATATACATAGATACATACGTACGTACGCACCGACGCCACGATAAAACTATTCCGAATCCATTTTACATCAGTTTTATAATTTTGTTTTGGTAAAAGAGTCCTTTATTCTGTTCTTATGTACGAATGTCACTCAAAGACATCGTTAAATTGCATTCGATAGCTGTCAAAATAAATATTATCGTTGAAATATGATATCCGAAATTTTCCGCGGTTACAATACTTCCTTTTTATTCCGTACAAGGAAGTAACAATATGCAAGAATTCTTGGATGCCATCTTCATATGTCCTTGGCATTTTGTGTCTTGCTGCCAGCTATAGGTGTCTGAAGTGTTGATAGAGCGATCTACCGTTACGATTAGAATTGCCAAGTCACAATGAAGCGCAATGGGAGTAACCTCGGCTATTATCAATCAGGTCATGGGGAACTGGTGGTATCATGGATTCATGGTGAAAACACGGCTATCGTCACGATGTGTTCTGATCTATTAACCAAAAGCAAATTCAAGGTCTCTTCTACGGGGAAGAATGCACCAGGTATTTCATAACTAATGAAACAATGGTGGCTATAGAAGAAAAATTTTAAAGTCTGCCGTCTCGGTTTTGGCTTGTGATCCAGAGCGGTTACATGATTTGCACACTATCCACCTCTAAGAGAACTGCAACTGGCGACCCTTCCAAAGAACAGATATGTTAAGAACGAAAGCTTCGCTAAAGTGGTAGTGACCCCATAAGACCACAGAGATAAAAATGAATTTTACAGGGATTATCTATCCAGCCTTAGTATCTCTTTGCGCATGCGTGAAATAGCTGTCGAGCCATCCTGAGATACCATGTTTTCCCCGCCTTTCATACATAAATCAAATTGATGATCCATGCAAGTAGATTAATTAATGAGTTATTTATTTTGACTACTAAAATTTGCGAAAATCCAAGTTTAAATTATCGCGAAAAGTTTTGTGAAAGAACAAATCCTGTAAGTTCCTTGGATTTGTACCGTATTATTCAATTTCTTGTCCACCTGGTGATCTGGCGACAAGAATTTGTGCCTCCGCGATATAGCGGCGCAGTAGTCAATCTGATTTTAATTCCGAATATGGAAGCTTTCCTTCTTTACATGTGATCCAACCTTACTGAATGAGACTGGTTACTCAGTTGGGACCCTTCCATGTGGTGCCGAACAGGCGGAACACGTTCGACAAAAGATTAGTATTTTATTTTTATGCTGCAATCTTCCATGATAACTGAACTGACTTTACTTGATTTGAAAATAAGTAATATTCGAATTGAAAATTTAATTATATTTGGATCCCGATTTCTTTTATTTTCAAACTGAAACCTGCACAGCATGAATAACTATCTGCTAAACTCACGTTTTCTTATTTAATTTTATTTATTTGGTAACCGAGAAGTGAAGCTTGTAATAAAGAAGGATGTACAAAGATAGAAGGTTTTGAAGACGTTAGAAATTTTTCTCCTAAGACTGTCAATGACTGATATTAATTTTTATTTTCAGATTTAAACTACCATGTATGCGACCATAGCTAACTGTTGTAGGACATAAATGTCATAGACCATAACTTATCATTACTAATACATAAAGTGCAGTCTAAATTGCAAGCAAAATGGGACCCATATGTAATGTACTCCAGCTGTTAAGTTAAAAGTGGCTTGGTTCAGATTTTGAGCCAATCAACACTCTGAACAGTAAGATCATGTAAGACCATTTCGTGTCCCAATATGAAGCACGTATTATACTGCAATACGTCATTTGTTAAGACAGAGAAAGAAATTTTCCAGGTCGTAAAAAGCAAAGAAATTTTATAGGAAGTTTAAACCGCATGGAAGATGCTTGCTCATACTGACTTTTACGTTTCCTTCCACATGTTTCAAAGAAGGCTAAATGTCGTTATTGTGTATCGAAGTACACCTTAAGTTAAAAATAAGGTTTTCGATATGCATTATATTACAATAAAAAGCATCGATACATCGTGCAGCTGTGAAAAATAATTTTAGATTTGAGGTAAGTATCCTGTCTTCAGCTGACTAATATACTTACTTTCATGACAAATGAAGAAGTCATAAGAATGTAATGATGCATGAGTAGCTGAAAGCCCGTTTAAGTAAAATGTCTTGCTTGTCTATCATATACAGCTGCCTTTGAGCTGACTCCTGCTATATAATCCTCAGTTATAAAATTCTAGTGAGAATTTAAATTAATGGTCGAGTCCTCGCCGGAATAGGAATTCCATTTTATTGGTAGTGACATACACTTTATTTGAGATTTGTAATTGGAAAGCGAAGTAAATGCTTAAGTTTTTATTATAGTCAACGATAAATATTTCATACGTTCGGCGTAAAATAATTCAATAAACATTGAACAGTACTAGTAACACATTCAACAATAAATACACTCATGTCCATAAATTAAGGATAATTCGGAGTCACGGCGAAATCAAACTATAAAATAAATATATCACCTGTAAAATCACTACACACATCTTTAAGAATCATATGCAAATTTCAGGAAGTAACCAGATGACAGCGATGGTACGTCACAATGACGAGAGTGTAAGAGAGTGATATGTAAGGAATACAGGCAAGGAAGTAAAATTGTTCGCAGGCGCTTTATAAGCATTTCAGTGCAATAACCGAATAGTTATGACACAAAGGACGCATTTGAATGATTTTTTACGTGGTAGAATTATCGGCCATCTGGAATGTGGGCGTACCCAACTGAAAGTATCAGACGAACTTGGAATTGCCCAGAGTGTCATCTCCAGGCTTTGGCAACGATTCCAAGATGATAGTAATGTGAGTAGACGTTACAGCAGAGGTCGCCCCAGAGTTACAACGCCGAATGAGGACTTGTATTTGGCAATTACTGCCGAAAGAAACAGGCGGAGCACAGCCTCAGACCTGTCTCGTCAACTCTCTTCAGCCACTGGTACGACAATTTCAAGCAGACCGTGTACAGACGCTTAGGGCAGATTGGTCTATATGCTCGTAGACCTGTCAGATGCGTTCCACTTACTGCAACTCACTGTCGCCTGCGGTTAGCCTGGAGTAGAGAGCATGCATTGTAGACACCGCAATAGTGGGCTTGTGTGATGTTTTCCGACGAGTCCAGGTTTAGCTTACAGTCTGATACTCGCCGGACTTTCATATGGAGAGCTCCAGATACCCGTTACCACGAAGAAAACATCATTGAACAACACCGTTACGGTGGTGCAGGAGTGCTCGTTTGGGGTGGAAGTATTCTGGGTTCCAAGGAGTAGAATGTACAGCCTTATAATTATTTTGCTATAACTTGCGAGTCTAACTTTCTATTTATATAACTAATAAAATGACAGGTCGTAAATTATTTGTTAAAATTTGTTCATAGATCATTTTATCAGAAATAATAGTTTTATTTTGTTGGGACTATCCAATCTTTATATCATCATCATCACCTCTGCCTTTGCATTTTCGAAGAAAAACATAGGGACCGTACATTGCTTGATAGATAACTTTCCAACCTCTGTAATTTATTTTTGAAGCTCACTCGCAAGACCATTCCGTTAGCGCTGAGTTAGGTAAATTTTAATTTCAAGTCTGATTGAACATTGATACCACAAATAAACAAAATTATGAAATGTAATGTTTTGTTTTAGTAAACAGCAAAATTTCCTGCAAGAAGTTTACGATTAAAGCTCGATGTTTCATATGCCACACGTTTCTAAATTGCGGTAACCGAAGCGTCATTGTCCAAAGTACCGAACATTAAAAATAAATCCTTACTTTTATCATCTGGAGGCACTTCATTTTTATACCGTCATAAATGGAGAGTTATAAACCAGAAAAAAAGGATTAAACGTTTTTCGCTTTGTTAAACATAATATTTCACAGCGGGAAATTTCCTTTTCCCTTGAAAGGTTTTAATTTTTGATTCTTGGCTTCTTTTTGTAGTAGTTATTTCCTGTACGTGGAGTGTGAAATAAAGCACCGGAGATTAAAATGATGGATAATATGGATAAGGCAACAGCCACAACCCTGCCTTAAAAAAAGGTAGAGGGTCTTTGAATGCGCATTATTACAGTATCTTATGTTAGCATTTTTACATTGCTCTACACTATCACCTTTCAAAAAAGGGTTCTCAAAATAAATCTGAAATTTATGCCCAATGAAAAAAAATGCTGTTTACATCACTGACGGCTATTTTAATTCGGGGCAGAGTTCATCATTAAGTATGGTAGGTAATATATAATTATGGAAATCTGATTACTCTTTGTACATAGACTATTAATAAATTCGGTCATTTAAATTTTGTACCAGTGATAAAAAACTGAAACTGTCCTATTTATAATCTGTAAAACACTTCCAAAATGGTACTCATAAAACCATGTTATAAAGTTCAAAGATTGCAAAGTAACCACTAGACAAAGCCTGCGTCATGTTATAAGGAATTTTCTTCTTCCTTTCAGCGTGCCTTCCTGGTGTACGGTTAGCACACTCGGTGCGTATTCGAGAAGTCCAGGTTCGAGTCCAGGAGTGGGCATTGCTAATTTTTCATGTCTCCTGCTTCAAAAATTACCTAATGTCTCTACATCATCACTTTCCAAGTGACATTTCTGTACTGGTTTTCCCATTTGTCCTGGCTCTTTCCCATTCACCAAGATCTATAACGGTAAATGCTACTGCTATAAAAGCCGTGTGAAAATTAAGTTCTAAATGTTCAAAACTTTAACTGATGAAACCTAATGACTCTGCAATGTAACCCTAGAAATGAAACATGAGGGATTTTGTATTTATTTTTGTAGTTTTTTTATTTCTAATAGTGTTTTCTGTAAAAGGATAAATTTCGGGCAACAAAATCAGTTATAAATTTTTCTAACGTAATTTTTTAAAAATATTTTCGAAAAAAAATTACGGGTCTCAAAAAGAACATTATTCCCACCTTAGTGAATATATGTAAGTTATGTAGATGTAGCTTAAAAATATAGTTTCGAACTTCTTCGAGGTCACAACGTTGGACGTCACTTGTGAAAACATAATTTTTCAATTACCCTGTTTGCAAACTTTCATGTTTCGTGCTCTTCCATTTCGTTTTGGTTCGAACAGTTTCAGCCTAGAGTAAGCATTAATAATTGCTCCGCGAACAGAATATAGGTTGCGTCGTTTTAAGAAAGAAAGATGTTCCGAATTTGAATTTTTTAAAATTATAATTATTAAGTTTTAAATTCAGAAGTATTATTCAGCAATATACGTAATACATGTTCCGCGATACCTTTCGATAGCAAACGTAATACATGTTACACAATACATTTCAGCATTATTGGAACAATACAAAAACTTTTTCTTATTAACAATTTTATAATTGATTTTAGAGAGATGGAAGAGAAGTCTTTCACAACATCTATCATTAAAATTAAAGTAAAATATCATTTTATTTTAAATATGCCAGGATTGTTGAAAATATTTGAAAAATTGACAGTTACAGTAATAAAGACCGCATCTGTAGCGTTTTCATATAGCGATTAATATAACAGCATTACGCCTATAGATCTAGTTTCAAATCCTCAGTGGCTGTTACTGAATTTTCTATAGAGAAAGGGCCTAATAAATGTATGGGCTCGAGAATGTATACTTTCGATAATGCAAGGAGTGACATGTAATGAAAATTGAAAGTCGTTTGTAAGATCATTTACGAGCTTCAAGTGCTGCCCAGCTTTAATCTCACTGCAGTTTATCGACGATGATTATTTCTCTAAGAACAAGGCAAAAATCAGTTTAAAGTTAAGAAATAGTGTTCAGTATAGTTGTTAGTTTCTTAACAGATGCTTCATGTTTACGAATTTTTAGCCCAAAGGGGCGTTAAACCCAAAGGGCTATTAGTCTCAAAACGGCAATTTGCGTCTTTTCACTTTCTACTTTGATTTACATTTCAAACTGTTGCCACCAAGTATTATGGTCATGTATTATATTGTTGCGTGCGTACGGGTTCGTTATGGATTGAATGCACAAATCGTTAAAGAGTTAACAAAAATTTATTTTTCCACAAGAAATAAATCAAAATGCTTAAATATTTCTTCAGAGATATTCGCGCAATATCACAATATCTCAAACGTTTAGCAAAAACTCAGTTCAAAACAGATAAAATAATTCTGTCTCACAGTGAAGTCGCTACAGCATTAAGTAAACAAACAGCAGTTCGCTTTAAACAGTTGCAGATACAATAACTGAGATGAGGTGTTTCAATTCGGCTTTTATAAGCGTTTTAATTATCACTAGAACAATCTCGATTTTTCTAGATGCAAAAGTAATTACGAGATATTTATTTATTAAACATTAAATGCACGCGCTCTTTTATTTTTCCGACTTAGCTTTCTCTTCAAAAATCGTCTGCGTTGCACGGGAAAATAAAGCAATTTTAATTACAATTCTAAATAAATAGCCAAATAAATAGGAAATCCGTAACAATATTTAAATAAACTAGATAAAGAAGAATCTGCATGAATGTTTCCTGCATTGTGAAAAAACAACGGCCTCTAGAGCCATCAAATTTTGAATAACGCTGTCCTCCAACCGAATATGGGCACTTGAAAACCCAATTTTGAATTTCGAACTTGCTTTATTATCTATTTCAAATTTTGTAAAGCTTTAACGAATTTTTGATTAACAAACTCAACGATTTCAAAGAGAGCTTTGGCAGGAATAAGTTACTGTGCTGTAAGAAAAAAAAAATTTATCTCCAGCGTGTCAAACTGTGTATCGGAAACTCTATGCTGTTTTGCTGTTTTTAAATATTTTGTGATATTGCTGTTGAATTGAATTTTACGTGGTTTAGATGCGAAGAACATGATACTTAATAAATAAAGGTAATACTAATAAATAAAGGTAATAATAATACTACTTCGGAAATATGAAAACTCGGGCAGAAATGAAGAACGCAGGCATTTAAAATGAAAAATAATAGAAAAATGATTTCTTCAATTTATATAACACTCTTGCGTGCGCACGGGTTCGTTATAGATTGAATGCATAAGTGCGATAAAAAGTTAATAAAAATTTATTCTAATCGAAAGAAATATAACAAAACGCTGGATTATTCCTCAAAGATATTCGTACAATATCACAGTATCACGCAATATAAACAGTAGCCATATTTTAAACTACTAAAACGTTAATTAGAACGCAATCCAAAGCGCAGAGAAAGCTAATCCGTACAACAAAATTACAGAAGCTAAGTAAACAAGAACAGCTTACTTAAAACAACTGAGCTGAGATGTTTCTCTCCGGCTTTTATAGCTTTTTAAATCAGCCGCGCGATGGAGTTCTAGCAATTTCTGGAAAGCAAAAAGAGTAGATTTACGGTTACAGTTAACATACTAGTCAATTATACTTATTTAAATTAAATATCAGTTACAGAGATAAAATTTTATTCAATGTTAAATGCACTTGCTCTTGTATTTTTACTTTTCCGGCCTGGCTTTCTCTTAAAATGTGTCACGTGCTGCATTGCATGTTGAAATAAAACAATTTTAATTATAATTCTATTAAAAATATCTAACTAAATGCAAAATTCGTAACAATGCTATAATTTTCAAGACTTTTTTACATAATATATTAAATTAATTGTCATATGAAGGCAAAGAGTAAAACATTTCCTATTTGTTTCTGTAGTTCTGATTAATTATACAAATAACAGGTATAAATTTTTAAGTATGGATGTGTATGGTAGAATGTACAAGAAAAGACGCAAAGCAAAAGCAGTTCAAAACCTATTCCAGTGGCAAGAAGCGGTGGTAATAATGCAGAACAAATTAAAAAAAATACTTTTAAAATTCATTCCATATTAAACTGGGAAAAAACGTTTGCAAAAACGAGAAGCAGATGGCATAAAATTTTCTGGTACCGATCACACTTTCACAAGCAAGCTTGAAAGCTTTTGTGACAAGTGGCATAAATTACATAACCCCCACATACGACAAAGTGACCTCTGGTTGAAGGTCCCCCAATTATAGCGAAATTTAATTCGTGTATGGAGATAAAATCTGGTAAAATATGTTTATTTATTGAAGAAAAATAGTTCTAAAATCTTTTCATTCAGCATTCCACATCAAACATTCATTTTCGATCTGTCCTGCTTTAACTTCCTTATGACAGTAGGCTTTTCGAATATCCAAATCGTCACATTATGTGACTATTATGCAAAAATAAATTTTTGGCGAAAAACTTTGATATACGTGTAGTAACACTATAAACATTTACAGCATTACTTCTCACAAGGTGCTCACAATAGTAGTCTAAATCCGTTTAGGGACTGAGGACATACTATACTATTTCTCATTCATGAGTTCTTGCTGCTGTGGCAAATTAGAAGTAACTTCTTGGATCTTTTCAAAGATCGAGGTTTTTTGCTTTTGTCAATAACCAGAGCTGTCATCTTAATTGTTTGTGCATAGTATACTTTAATAATACAATAACTTATTCCTTCGGTTTCGTAAACCAAGTGCTGTTTGACTTTAATAGATGTTCTGGTAATGTTTTGTTACGTAGTACAGCTTCATCTGCATAATGAATTTCGTGTGCCTGGTGTTCACTTAACAGCCTAAGTAAAATGTCTTTTATCTAGCATTCAGCTTCATGATGATCTGCCGCCTCCTTCGCATCATGCAATTTCTGATGAACAATCTTGGATTTCTCTTACTTTATCTGAGACCTCTCCTTACATTTATTGAATTAGCAAAACAATGATCTAGAAATAGAAATATATTTTAGTTTTAGCTTAGGCAATAGCTTGAAACCATTCCAAAAAAGCAATTTCAACGTCTCTCCGTTTTCTGTCTTTTTAGCGGTTCCTCGAGACATTTGCATTTTTTTTTTAATTCTTCATAAATTATACTTCTCTGTTTAAGTAAACAGTGCAATGTTGTTTGGAAAATTCGCAGTCAAAATATAGCTTTTCTGTTTGGGAGTTGAAAGGGTTGCATTTACCAAGACTATCAAGATCTTTTAACGATTTACATTTTCCTTTAGGCTTAAATATTTTTTACTTAGGCAGGCCAAGCGGTAAAGTCGATGATCATTGATATTTTGATCGGAGGTTCGAATACTTGGGATGACGGCATGGGCGTCATCGAGATGTTCCTAATGTGTAAAGCGTATACGATCAGTTGGCTTTAAAACGTCCTCCACGAAGGCATCCTTCCTCTTAGGCAGATAACTTTCGAGTAGTTTGGCTTAATCAGACGCTCTGCTTTTTTCGCATTCAGCAGTTACTACTTCCTTTCTATTCATAGATACTTAATGCATAGTAATGCCTAGACGCAATTTAGGAATTTTTTGCATAACTCTATGTAAAGACAATGTATCTGTTCCAGTGGGAAGATTTTGAGTGTGTAAACCTTAAAAGATAGGGTACAGAAGTTGAACTTCCACCTGATATCGAATGGCATTCAAGAAAAAACTCTCATTCATTTACAGTGCCTTTAGGACTGCTTTGTTAATTTTAAGATGGGGATGTAATGTCTAGTTACTTAACTTTGGCATCTAAAGTAGCAGCAGACCAGACAGGAGAAGGGTTAAAAAAACTCTTTGTTAAACTCTTTAAAAAATTCACAATGCGGCAACTTGACGCTAACAGACTACGCCTTCGCTAGGACGGTAACTCAACTAACAAGAATTAAAATTCAAAGATATCAACACAACAGTAAACTTTTCCCGAGGGCTCAGGTAATCCTGTTACCTAAAACAGCGTCGAAGTCTTGTGGCGCAAAGTAATAGCAGCTACACAACTTTTATCAGCAATAAATGCAAAAACAGAAGCTCACGCTACAAAGGTACAGTGCTTGCCCACTCTTTTCTGACTTTCTCATCTAGAGCTCAGTATTTAAAGCTTTTTTCCTGAAAGTAGAATTTGCATTCCTTCAGGGGCGCTACCAAATTTAAATATTCTGGCATTGACAATTAGGAGAATGAAGGCTTATAGGAAAGAAAGCATAAATTTAAACTTACCTGGTTAGTGAAAATAAATATAAATCCCTACAAAAGAAATTCCGCTCTTCTGAAATCCATTGATGACAAAGAATTCGGAAAATAGTGTTTCTTAGGTATATTGATCGGAGGTAGGAAAACTTCAGGGAAACTCGTTTTATTGAAGCCCTATATACCTGAACGATAAAGCCACGGTCAACAATACGTTATGGATGAACTATGAAAAGTTTTGATAGGTACAAGTAGGATATTCTGGCAATGAAAAATGAATTTTTAACTAATCTGAGTTTAATAAGCTGTTTCTGATGAGTTAATAACTGGCGGTTTTTCTATTCATTAGTATATGTTTGTTTCTGTTCCTGGGAATTTGAACGAAATAAGCGGCTAAGTTTACTAACCATTCCTTTTAATAAGTGACGGTTCTGTATGTAGGTGTGCACACACATACACTTGTATATATACGCATACGTTAGACAGTATTTCTCCGGCCTTCTTAACATGCCTTCGTGGTGTAATGGCCAGTACAATTCGGCCCGTATTCTAGGGATCTGAGGCTCGAATTCCGGCGAGAGCATTGCGCATTTGTCTCTTCTCCTGTTCAAAAATAACCTAATGTCTCTACAGTGACGCCCGAACTAAAAAAGGTGGTGGATGATGATTTTTCACCTCCGGGATTTGGTGAATGAGTCCTTTACTGCCCAGTCGTCTTTTAAAAGGGGGTTATATAAGGTACTTCTGCCGCCTTCTTAGCATGCCTTCGTGGTGTAATGGGCAGAAAACTCGACGCATATTCGAGAGGTCCGAGGTTCGAGTCTAGGCGAAGGCATTGTTAATTTTTCATGTCTCCTGGTTTGAAATAACCTAATGTCTCTACAACCTTCTTTAATGAATATGTAGGAAAGTTAAAAACATTATAACTATTAAACCATGCCGTAATAATTTCATTTCTGCTAGATAACACTCATAAATTTTAGTCCTTTGTGTAACTGCATGACCCATGCATCAAGCGTTGAAGCTAATATATTTTCCAAAACAACTCATTTTCTTAGCAATTATGAATTCCGTTAACTTTCTTTTTACAAATATTCCCTTATATTAGGAATCTCAAAACTCCCACAATACCATACCGATGATTACATGCAAATTACTTCGTCCCTGCCTCTTCTCTAGCCTGTTCCACATCCGTAACTATTCTTTCATTCTCATTTTCTTTCGTCCTCGGTCGTCGACGGAAAGAATCGATTGATCTTGAGGTCCTGCAAAGCACAACTTCACGTTTCGGACTTAACGATGCCAGATTCGATCGGTTAGATTGATCAGAGGAAGTTTTTCTTGTTTCTTCCACGGTTACATTTCCCTTTCGCACATCTTTTCGAATTAAGGCGGATTCTGGCGCCGTTCTACCATACCCTAAACGTGGATGGATAAAGTTTGACATTAGTAAGCCCTTCCTCAGCAGTGTGTCAATTGAGACAGATCGTAAGAGTGCCCGTCTAAAGCCACGGATTTGAAGACTGAGCTTAGAATGAAATGCATGTAAGAATAAATCGCACAGTATAATATGTGATTTAAAATGTCTTTATTGAGGTAACTGAAATGTATGCGTGTTTCGTTACTCTATTTCTTTTAAAATGTTGCTGAAGATTTTAGATGAGTATTAAGGTTTCTTCAGAAATTTATCTAAGTGACTTACGGAAGAAAATCTCAATTCGGATTTCCATTATAGATGCAGAACGCCCAAATGAAAATTCATTTGCTTCAATATCCCTCGTTATTTCTAATTTCTTCGGCTCCTCCATCTGCCGATATATTGTCTCTCGTGCAGATTACATACTCTATACTTTCTTGAAATTTTACATATTTTATATTATATATTTGTCGGTTTTCGTGAAAAATTATAGTTAAATTGTTTCATTCTTTTTGTCAAGATCTGTAAATGTCGCTAAGATGATAATGGTATCTAAAATACAACTTCTGCCTTCGAAATGTTTTAAGAATACATTTTTTAAGTTGAGCGGAAAAAAGGGACAGTTCTATATCTCCCGTTCTACTGGATCGATTGACGAAATTCAACTTATGTTTTTCATGTCTCCAAAGCGCGACTTAGAATATATATTATATTTACATATAGCGGTGCTCTAATATAGGTGTTTTGACACAAAATTGGACTTTTTCTGATATGCCAATTTTTTTATATATTTCGATTTTACAATTCAAATTATGACAAACTGCGAAGTTTTGTAAAAAATGCACGAGTAGTTTTTAAAAAATTAGAGGTCAAAATGTTAGTTCCTCAATGTTAATTGAATATCATATTTATATATTAATATCTCTTTTTTATTATACTTACTTTATTCTTTCTTCCAGAATTCGAAATTTAGGCTTAATCCAAATGCAATTCGCACATTTTTTATGATTTATTTTTTTAATTTGTATTTTTAAATATTTTTATAAATTTTTCGAAAAAACATTTGAATTATAACCTATAAAAATTGTAACATCATCTTAAAGTTTAAAGTAGATGTATTTCTAGGCACACCTGCAAAAAAATAGAGAGTTTTACTCAAAATTTCCTAAGATATACGTGAATTTACATATTGGTGCGCTTGGAAATTTGGCATCTTTTTTTTTTGCTCGACAATAACGCCAAATATGATTTATGGATTTTTGTTAAGATTATTTGAAAGTATGAATGATGACTTTCTTTTCCGTTCGTGTACAATGAAAAAAAGGAAAGGAAAATAGGTTGCTATAAATTAAAAAGTTCGGCAAATGAATTATTATTAGAGCAAACTGAAAAAAATGCGCCAAGATAAATTTTTGGATTTCTTTGTAAATTTCGTAACAAAGTTTACAAAATGTAATATTTTTGGGCATAATTTAAGTCGTAGAATCGAAATATGGAAAAAGAATTGGCATGTCGTTTCAGAAAAAGTCCGATTTTGAGTCAAAATACCTATATTAAAACATTGCTATATACAAATTTAACATATATCATAAGTCTAGCTTTCGATACTTGAAAAATGCCATTTGAATTTCGTCAATCGGCCCAGTAGAGCTGGAGATACAGAACTGTCCCAATTTTTTTTCTCAGTGTTCGTAACGCAGAAGAACTTATTGCGCATGTTTGGGGGTGTATGAAAAATAAGACGTGTTATTGCGAGATGGAAGGTTTTCGTAGAGGTCTTCTTAATTATAACACCAGCTGAGCAGGAAGAATTTTCCATTTTGTTGAAGTAAGTAACAGCTTATAGAAGGTAAATAGCTCAGGAGACAAAGATAAAGCAGATTTCTCCATACAACGCAAGCAATATTTCAGATCAGCGACATCATTCACAGAGTAAACTCAAAAACAATAACTACTGAACAAAAGCTCACCATAGCCGCATAATTCTAAACTGATTCAGCTGACTAGTTGAATTCGCTAACTACTATGGCTCAAACGCAGCCGTATGTTTAAAGCTGTCCAGCAATTCCAAAAGCTTCTGGAAAATTCGCTCCCAGAATTCCGAAAATGTGTTTTAAAAGAACTCCAAAATGTCACAAACGTCGCCTATATCCATTTGGAGATTTTCGACCCATAATTAAACTTCTGACTGATATATCTTGACAATGAAAATTTCAGTCGATTCAAAATTACTTGATTTACTAAATAACACACAAAATAAACACACAGAAATTATTGTCAGAATTTCGGTTAAATAAAATTATTCATAAACTTCACAAATCAAAAAATGTGAATGACTTCCTTGTACGGAATATTAAATTATATTACTTTTTTCTTTCATTTCATTTAAACTTATTGAATTGAATTAAATCTACGTCGTCGGTAGCGCATAAACCACAATAGAATAAATGCACTCTTTAAAATTTACTATATTTGTTTACCATAGCGACACTCTGGCGCTATGTTCACTTAACAGCCTTACATCTCATTCATTTTTAACTCAGAATGCGGAAAATTATATAATCTGAAGAATTATCTAATCTTTGCCACATGTTCTATTCAAATACTATAATAAATCTAAAACGATGTATATAAGAAATTAAACCACAGCAACAACAACAAAAAAACAGTTTTTCACAGACGATTCAGTAATTCTTATTCAGTTAATGCAGTTCTTACTTCGCGACAAAGCAAAAATACATAAAAACTCAAAGTACCTATATTAAAAATCACGAAATGAATCTTAAGCACTTATTTCCTCGAATAAATTCCACAACAGATTAAGCATGATTTAATTCGCAATAATAAAATAAGACGTTACTTTGTTATTGCGAAGCTTAGATTCTTTAGATTGGCAACAAATCCACTATTCTAGTAAGTAAGTTCTGCAAACAAATATGTCGGTTATCATAACCAAAAATTAGGCTTACAAGGGGCATCCTCTACACGTCATCACCGACTTCTCTCAAATGTATAGGGCATGCAGAGCATGGCTAGAAATGAAAGTAATCGAAGTGGGAACTCCAGATGTTCAAGCATTTAGAAAATAAAAGTTTTGACACATCGTATAAGCCATTTACGTTAAAGCATTTGCCAAGCAGTAGTTGGGGGGGGGGCCCGGTAAGAGCTGGGAGTAGTAATACGATGATCGTGGGTTCGACTCCCCGTGTCGAAACTTTTTCCCCCCCCCCCACAATTTTTATATTATTCATTTTTTGATTAAGCAAAGAGGTGAATATTTTATTTTATTTATTTATTTACACGCAAAAGGCATAGGAAAGGTAAAAATTTCGGACTTTTAAACAAGGGATTGTAGTTAAAGACCCCACGAAAAGACTTTGTACATGAAAATTCAAAACTTTATTTGTCGGCATTCGATGATTACATGTGTCTGGATGATATTTATCATAGAAACAGGGGAAACAATAATTATTTCTGCATCTAGCACACGTCATAAAGCCGCATTTTAACAATAACATCGTTGTTTCAACGTCGCTATAGAAAAACATACTTGATTGGCATTCATAAAGCATTTTCTGTCATCGCAAATATTAGAAGCGAACCACGCGTAACGTAACATGTTACCGAATATTGGGGCGGATAATTGATGATGAACAATCAAATGTATTTTTATGCAGTCTTCTCGGGAAGTTATTTCTTTTTCTTGCTCGATGAGATGAGAACAATTTTCTATTTTTTTAATAAAGTTTTTCACCTCACGATAAGAATATACATCGCAGGGTGTTGCACCACTGGGGTACATTTAGGGGGAATTACTTTGATGCTACATGTTGCCACTTCTTCATTTTGAAAGAGTTCGTAGTATAATTGCGGATTTGTTTGTTCTCCCCACAGGTCAACCAGCAGAAGAAATTTGTTCTCTTGTACAAGTTAAGACATGTTAAGTCTCTTAACGTACGTACAAGAGAACAAATTTCTTGTGCTGGTTGACTCGTGGGGAGGACAAACAAATACGCAATTATACGACGAACTCTTTCAAGATGAAGAAGGATTGCCAACGTGTAGCATCAAAATAACTCCCCCTAAATGTACCCCACTGGTGCAACACCTTGTGATGTATATTTTTATCGTGAGGTGAAAACCTTTATTAAAAATATAGAGAATTGTTCTTATCTCATCGAGCAAGAAAAGAAATAACTTCCCGGGAAGACTGCATAAAAATACATTCGATTGTTCATCATCAGTTATCCGCCCCAATATTCGGTAACATGTTACGTTACGCGTGGTTCACTTCTAAACTTTGTGATGACAGAGAATGCTTTATGAATGTCAATCAAGTGTGTTTTTTTATGGAGACGTTGAAACAACGATGTTATTGTGAAAATTCGGTTTTATAATGTGTGCTAAAGGCAGAAATAATTTTTGTTTACCCTGTTTCTACGAGAAATATCATCCAGACACATATAATCATCGAATGCCGACAAATAAAGTTTTGAATTTCCATGTACAAAGTCCTTTCGTATGCTCTTTAATTACAGTCTTTTCTTGAAAAGTTCGAAATTTTTACCTTTCCTATGCCTTTTGAGTGTAAATAAATAAATAAAATAAAATATTCACCTCTTTGCTTAGTTGAAAAATGAATAATATAAAAACTGAGAAAAAAAAAAGCTTCCACACGAGGAGTCGAACCCACGATCATCGCATTACTACTCCGAGCTCTTACGGCTGCTCTTACCGCTGCCCTGACCGCTGCTTGCAAATGCCCTAACGTAAATGGCTTATACGGTGCGAGAGCAGCGTCAAAATGTTTATTTACTAAGCGCTTGGCCATCTGGAGTTCTGACTTCGAGTATTTTCATTTCCAGCCAAGCCCTGCATGCGTTATAAATTTGAGCGACATCGACGAGTAGGGAATACGCCCTTGTTAGCCGCACTTAAAAAAACTTTTAAATTGTTGGTAATTCCGCAGTTATTACATGCAGGTTAACTAAAGGCCTAAAATCGTAACCGAAAGATAAGAACAACGTAATTCAGTCATTTTTAAAGCAAAAAATGCACAATTTACAAACATATAAGAATAAGGAAACTGAGCTCACTGAGCAGTAACAGAGTGAATATATATATACATATATTATATACTTTTGGTGTGGTCGATTGCAACCAAATAGGAGGTGCACATCTACATGTTATAGCAGTCCTATATACGAAATTTCAAAGTTTTTAAGAACAGTCCTTTTTGAGTTATGCGAAATACATACATACATACATACGTACCTACGCACAGAGGCTACGAAAAAAATTCTTCAGAATCCATTTTAAACCAGTTGTATAATTATTTGGGAAAAAAAGAGACTTTTATTCTATCCTTGTGTTCGGATGTCAGTTAAAAATGTCGTTAAATTGCTTTCGAAAGCGATCAAAATAGATATTTTTGTTGAAATATGGTACCCGAAATCTTTCGCGATTACAATACTTTCCTTTTACTTCGTACGAGGAAGTAAAAAAAACTGCGAGCGAAGAAGCGCCTAAAGTTTACTCCGTGATTGACTCGACTGTGCAAGCCAGTTTCCGTTAACGCTGACTATTAGCAGTCAGTATTATTTGATAACGCTGACTATTAACAGACTATTAACAGTTAACGCTGACTATTAGCAGTCAGTATTATATACGCTGACTATTATCAGTATTGTTTAGTATTCGTATACTTTTCCATAATCGGGTGCAGGCTAATCAAAAGAAACTTTCATTCAAACTTGATATCTGCCAGATAGATCTCGAGATTATTTCAAATATTTATTAAACAACATGATAAAATTATCATGCAAATGCAAACGAACAAATATTTATATAACTTAATGACAATATATTACTATGGACGAATATACCAATTCAGCACTTAACTGAAAATCTTGTTTCTATAATGAAAATCGCTGTAATTTTTCTTTGTGTATGAATAAATTCTTTCTTCTAAAGCATAAAGTGTTGATCGAAAATAAGAAGATAAACATGGGTGAAAGAAAAAGTAATTAAAAATAAAAATAATAACTTCACAAGTTATTAATGCATGAAAAATGCGAACGCTTTAATTTTAATGAAGTGAAACTAAGTAATTCTTTTTAAATGCTTGCATCTGTCTTTTGCTTTGAATAAGTTGAAGGAAAAGGATAAAAAGAAACCATCTAAGCTTCGTTTAATATAAAAGGTAAACAGTTTCCTTTCAATTTAGTTCTTAGAGCTTAATAAGCGTAAAACGTTTGAGTTCTTTCTTTCTTTCATGCTTTAATACTCTAATCAATAAAAATGAAATTTTGTTTATTTAGTACCGCTAAACATAAGTTAAATGAAATTAGTTTGAAGCTTGGGAAAATAATGCTTGCTGTCTAAATTTAAGATAAGTTTATATAGTCGCACTGAAGATCTGATTGTTAACCTATAAGTCTAGTTACTTTAGCCTTGAGTCGAATATTTAAACCAGGGATTCTTAACCTTTTTCCCCCCATGCACCCCTTTAAACATAGACCATCATTCTCCCCTTAGTTTCCAAAACATTAAAAAATATATATATATACATACATTTATTTACATTAGGATTATTTTTTTAATACATTTCATAAATTAAACGCAGGCCCACCAGCGGCTGAGCGGTAAAGTCGCTAAACACTGGTAGTTAGATCCCAGAATCGAATCCCGCGAACGGGCTGGCTGCGTGGCCTTCGAAGAAGGCATCCCTCTCCTTAGATAGATAACCCTCGAGGTTTTGCCGTAATCACATAAACCAAATAAATCATAAATTAAACAAGAAAAGTATTGATAAACACCAAAACTTGAAGAAAAATGTTCTTTTTTTATACTGTTAATCGAAATCAAATTCCTAACAGGTAAATAGAGGGCTTACCCCATCCCACAGAAACTGTGCATTTCCCCTACTGGGTGAGAACCTTTTATTTAAGCATTTATGGCGAACTAGTTGCCCGTGGGAAGCATGCGGCAAGTTAAGATTTGGTAGCCGCGAATAAAGTAACAAAGCTTTTCTTGTAATAACAATAATAAAAATGAAAATATGAAATATCAAAGATCTGCTAGATATGTATAGATTTTCATATTAGTGATCAGCAGTAATATGAAAATCTTCAGTGCTTTTTTTTGTTTGTAAGAACAAGTGGTGCCTTCTGTTAAATTGACTCTGGTGAACTTACTCTCCACATCAGCGTCATCAATGTTCTCATTAACTTGCATTATATAATGACGGACAATTGCTAAGGACGAGGCGCAAACGGCTATAATAGCGAGCAGGAACGTATGTGTGATTGTCAAGCGAAACAAAATAATGCCAAAATTCAAGGACAGTGTTATTTATCTTGCATTTTAGAGCAGAATAAGTGTAATACAGAAGGCTTTGAAAAGTGTTCAGGGAGAAAATGGCCATGTTGTGCTGAATACGTAAAAAAGAAAAAAATGCAGTTTCTGTCCGCAGGCATTCTGCCGTAAGATGCCAATACGGGACATGGCCATCATGGAGGGCATGCTCTGTACAACATTATTCAACAGCGGTTGGAAGAATATATCACATTCCTCTGTTAGTACACGGATAAGGGTGTCTATGTTTATTAGTGGGCAATCTCGACCAACAAGACGCCTCCCCAAAGCAACCCCAAACATTTTCAATTCGATTCACATCTGGGAGAATGAGATGGCCATACGAGATGTTGAATATCCTCGGTCTCTAGACACTTCGGATAGCGACTATTCGATGACATGTTGCGTTGTCGTCTATGAAAACAAATTTATCACCGATAGCACCGTGCAATATGAGAACATGAGGTAGCAGAACATCATGAATGTATTGTTGGCCAGTCATAGCCGCAAATGGGCGTCTATCGGTGATGTCTAGACAATACAATGCACGCAACAGGACGGCGGGTGTATAGTCCTCCTAGTATAGTAACAAACATCCAGCTACAGAACTTTCGGAGATTCGCTTACCAGTAGCCTCAAGTAACTGATTTGCTACCTCAGTATCTGTGCTGCACCTGTTCCTTTTTGGTCGGTAGAATTAATTACTTATCTTCTGCAGGCGTTTTACTCCGAATACGAGATTCTCCATGACGTTTGCTACACCTTTCATTTGTTTGAAATGATTTCTAAAGCTTTGAAACAACATTGTTGTTGACATCGAAATCCCTAGCAACATCTGTTAATTTTCGCCCTTCTTCAATCATGACAATAATATGGTCACGCTTAAAAATCATCTAACTAGTGTGCTCTAAGAAGACATACGGAATCCCGTTAAATTTGCTTTTGAACAACAAGTCAATACGTGCCAAATCCTTTATATTTCTTATCAGCTATCACGTGACAAACAACTTCGGGAATCTAAAATTTACATACGTAAAACACGTCTTACTGTATCCTGCCACTTACGCTAATTTCCATATTTTTCTGCCCTCCATTTTGTGGTTGCTATCGCTGCTAATGACATCGATCGTTAGCAGTTGCCCTTAGTAACTGTCCACCGGTGTATTTTCAGCCTTAAGATAAATATTTTCTTCTGAAATGTTGTCTTAAGTTTTTTTTCTGAAATGATAAATATTTTTTTCTGAAAAGCTCCTTTTGAAATGGCGTTTGCAATTTAATTGTTCAAATTTGCCTTAGGTATCAGTGTTGTTATATCTGAAAAGTTATTTGCAAGAAATCACAGCCATAACGATCTTGAGATAAACGGTGTTTACTGTCTCAGAACGTATTTCTAAGCATCTGCTACTCACACTGGATCTTTGTTACACTGTAGGATATAAGATTGCCACTCAAGGATGCAGAAAGTAGCCGCGTTCCTTTAAATATTGCTTTAGGATAAGCGAAACCCTATAGAAGATTTCATTTAAGTTTTATAAACCAATTAAGTATTTAAGTAGAGGATATTAATGTGATAAAGCTAGAACTTTTGGCAGCGTCGCCCGCAGTTTGCGTTCTATCGTCCAGCTCTGCCAGTGATTGTTCCACCTTTAGCCATTTCGCTAGCCAACGTTAACAACACACTATTGAAAATACTGAGCCAGCTTTAGACCATCTTGAGTAGTCCCCAACTACGTTGCCTTGTATTTGGAATTTATACTGATGTTACTTTATTACCCGCATGTGACAGTGTTTTGTTTGTAAGAACAAGTGGTGCCCTCTGTTTAATTTACAGAATTAATAAAAAATTTGCACTGTAATCTCTCAAACCTGAGTAACATGTGGCCGATCGTTGAAGTTGTATTTATGCGGTGTTAAAAAAGCTTCGGAATGCTTCCGGAATAATTAATCCTAGGGCTCGAAAGAAATCGCTAGGAAGTCGTCAGTCGGGCAATGAATTACTACGCGTTAATAACTTCGTGACAAAAACACGTTAACAACGTTGCGACAAAAATTATCGCCAAGGCTTCTTAGAGGCGCTTTTGCCTACATCTTGCGTTCTAATTAAATTATTTTAATAACTTAAATATCTTTGTATTCAGAATTGAAAGCTTTAGAATTGTGTGTAAGAAATAAGCACTTATATACAAAATGTGTGGTTACAAAATTCAGTTCCACTGCAATTTAAGAGCAACAAATAAGGCAAATAACTAAGTAAAACAACTGCAGTTAGTGAGAAAGAATTATTAGAATTAATCCTCAAACAACTTACTAGAATTTGAATGGAAATGAATATGAATAGTGAATCTAATTAAAGGAAAGTTAATTTTAGTAACATACGTATTTCATTATAATAAACGACATGCGCTTTATCACTTTAGAAATATGGAGAAATTTCATTCTATTCAATCATTTCTTATCCGAAGGAGACAATTCTATCTACTCTTCATTACTGATAAATATTCAGTTGAAAAATATGTCTCAATAGCGACACATACTCAAATTAATGAACATTGCGCATTAATTTTAGTCAATGCACAAATTTAAAAATATAAGTTCAATAAAGCTTATGAAGTAGGATTATATGTAAAAATGTCATGACTGACATTTAAGTAGTCTCTGTTTATATAGGAGCTTTAAAAAGATTTTCAAAGTTAATAATGATATTAAGATAGTTAACAGATGTGAGATTCGGACTGAAAGATGAACTTACAAATATAAAATTTTAAATTAAGCAAAAAAGCAGCCTTAGTTTCGTGTAGATATTTAATAAAACTCTGTTGTTTTAAGATATGCTTCAACATTTTTGCTTTAATGTTTCTTTTTTAGTTCCTGAAAAAGAAGAACATATGTGTCATCGCCCTTAAAATTGCCCTAATTTTAAATGTAAGTTTGTTTCTACAATCTGCACAAAAACAGGTCATTTTAATTACATTGGTAGTCATAAACACGACATTACTAATAAAAGTTTCATATCACGTAATGCTTTTGTTTGGCAAAAATGAGGTAGATTTTTAGAATATTCCAGTTTTATTAATATTTAATTCTAGTTATGCTTGTTACAAAGATAGAACTAAAAACAAAAAGACCGAAATCATTGTCTAAGAAGCGTTCTTGCGTCCCAGTATCTCGACTCCTCTGTAAGACCACAAAGAGCCCACATCGAAGCAGATAGTCCCTGTTCATTTCTTCTCCAGAATTACAAAGTGGGCAAATAGGATGGCTTGAAATGTTTATGCATTATGGCTGCAAGGCAATCATATCCTGTAAACAGACGGAAAGCCGCAACTGCATTGTGCCTTGGGTTATAGGGAATAAGAGAAGGACTAATCATTCTCCAATTTTTTGAGGCTGTACGAATCTGAAGATCTCGTAAGATATTAGATGTAAATAAACTTTTTAAAACAGTTTTATGGTGTAAGAATTTAGTTCTTTGTAACCTTTTGCCTAGCCACTGGAAATAAAAAAGTTATGCCAGTTTTATTAATAAGTAATTCTAGTTTTTGGAATATTTAAAATATTCCAAAATGGCAAAATATTCCAGTTTTATTAATATGTAATTCAAGTTATGCCACTAATATACCTTATGAAGTATGAAACTTAAAACACTAATATAAAGTATGAAAATTAAAACACTAATATACTTACGTAAGTATATTAGTGTTAGTTTATAATTTTTTGAGGCTGTACGAATCTGAAGATCTTGTAAGATATTAGATGTAAATAAACTTTTTAAAACAGTTTAATGGTGTAAGATTTTAGTTCTTTGTAATCTTTTACCTAGACACTGGAAATAAAAAAGTTATACCAGTTTTATTAATATGTAATTCTAGTTTTTGGAATATTTCAAAATATTCCAAAATGGCAAAATATTCTAGTTTTATTAATATGTAATTCTAGTTATGCCACTAATATACTTCACGAAGTATGAAACTTAAAACACTAATATACCTTATAAAGTATGAAACTTAAAACACTAATATACCCTATGTAAGTATATTAGTGTTAGTTTAGAACTTTTTGAGGCTGTACGAATCTGAAGATCTCGTAAGATATTAGATGTAAATAAACTTTTTTAAACAGTTTAATGGTGTAAGATTTTAGTTCTTTGTAACCTTTTGCGTAGCCACTGGAAATGAAAAAGTTATGCCTGTTTTATTAATATGTAATTCTAGTTATGCCACTAATATACCGTATGAAATATGAAACTTAAAATACTAATATACTATGTAAGTATGAAAGTTAAAACACTAATATACCTATGTAAGTATGAAAGTTAAAACACTAATATACCTATGTAAGTATGAAACTTAAAACTCAAGTATGAAAAAAAGCTTAAACCTATGTAAGTATGAAACTTAAACAGGTAATACGTTTATTGGGTAAATTGCCGTAAACTAATGTTACTATTGAAAAAACTTGCTCTTGAACCTCTCTTGCTACCTTTAAATATGTCTAATTTATCATATGTTTAAGCTTTCTAGAGGGAACTCTTTCTATTTACGTTACGGATTGCCTAAATCATGCAAACATTCATGATGCTGACTCATTCACTCAAATCTGAGCGCAGGTTGAGCTACCAGTTTTACGGAATTTTACCTACTGCGCCATTGTTAGGCTGTCTTAGGAAGGTGACAGTAGACATTAATAGCAATTTTTAACTAAAAGATTGTTTCTTGCATTTATTTAAAATTATCATAATTATTCTTAATTTTGTTTTTAAATTTGTCTCAAAAGTGCTTTCAAATGCAAGCTTTACCTACTACAATATATGCCTAAGGAACTCGAGCATAGAGAATTTTATAAACCTGGCAGAGGAATCCTGCGATTTTGCTATTTTCTTCATTTTAGGGAAAATATTAACCACATTTTAAACATCGTGCTTTGATATAAAATTATTATAACCTTCTTTTGAATGCATAATTGTGAAATATGGATGAGACCTAGCTTTCTTCAAAACATATGTATGAGCTTTTTGAAATTGCTCTCGGTTCTAATATTAGTTTTTGATTTTACCACAAAATCGTTTTAATTTAATTTTTTAAAAATATTTCAATTTTATAACCTTTATGCAGTGATTTTTACTCTGTTAGGAATAAATTTCGCTTTAGTTCTGCTTTCTCTGACTCAATACGATTTTTGAATTTGCTTTAGATTTGTATTTCAACACTTAATCACAGCAAATTTCAGCGCAGGATTTAATTAGCGATTTATTAGAATTTATCATTTAACATTTATATGTAACAGAAACTATTGAATAAAAAGCTTTAGTTTATTTAGAAATATGCATAATTTGAATGTAGAATCGAATTATGTCGAATGAAATATGGAAAGAACTCCGAGTGTCATTTAAGAAAAGTCCAGTTTTGTAGTAATTATATGCTATCGAAGTACTTATAATGCAGAAATACTACACACATGTCTAATACATATCCTAAGATGCGCTTTTGGGACATGAAAGTTGCAAGTTGAATTTTGTTCATCCCTCAACTAAATCGGATATACACAACTCTTCTCCTTTTTTTGGTATTGACTCTAAGTTCAAGTTTTTCTGCTTAAGAGATTTTAAATGAACCTTCAAAACAAGGAATCATTTCGAAAAATGGATGCATGGGCTTTCAGTTAAGTATTTTAAAAGATTAAAAGATATCAAGATGATTGTTCAAGTGAAAAAATAGAATACTTAGCAAACGAAGCATTTTCTAGTGAGAAAACGAAGATAATTTCTGTACACATCAAGCAAACTCGATGAGTATTTAAGTGCTTGAATCTATGGTATGAAATTGATTGAAACAGTTCCAAAACAGCGAAAGAGGGAGCAGATAAAGAAATGGCGACCTTCTACGAAGAAATCCATTAAGTCATAAAAACGTGTTTCGGAATCAAAAATTTTGAATAGAATCAGTTACAGACTGTTGAAAATATGAAGCACTTAAAGATTCTTGCGATTTTTCTTTTATTCTTGTAGAACGCTAAGATATAATTTCGGACATTAAGAACAACTAGAAATAAAGTTAATCAAACTGCTCAAATCAATGATGTGAAAATGTGAACATATGCTGTTTTCACTACAATGGTAGACATGCTGTTTTAACTGCAGATAAAGCTTTTTTGTGGTAAAACACGATTTACATGTTAGTGTGTAATGCCCTAGCAATGGGAACAAACCGCTTTGAGAATGCGTTTTTTGGTGAATTCAATTTATTTTTAAAAATTAAACATAAAAAAAATTTAGTGCATAAAAACAAAGCATAAATTGTCTATAAATAATTAAGCTATACAAAACTTCATCTATTTATTGTGAAAAAGAAGTGAGTTATGCTTTTCGTAAAATAATTAATTTTAATAATAATCTTGAAACTGAATTTACATTCTAAAATGTTGCAAAAATTGGAAGTTACCCTTTTTACTTCCTTGTACAAAGTAAAGGAAGTATTGTAATCACCAAAATATAAGAATACCATATTTCAACGAAAATGTGGTATTCTTTTATATTGGTGATTCCGGGTACCATATTTCAACGAAAATATCCATTTTGACCGCTATCGAATGCAATTTAACGATGTTTTTGCATAACATCTGTACGTAAAGACATAATAAAGAATTTTTTTCCGCAAACGAGTTATAAAGCCTATTTAAAATGGATCCAGAAGGGATTTTTTCCCGGCATCACGTACGTACGTACGTATGTATCTCGCATAACTCAAAAACGAGTAGCCTCAGAACGTTGAAATTTTGTATGTAGGACTGCTATAGCATGTAGTTGCGCATCTCTTGCTTATACATATACATATACATATACATATACATATACAGTGTTAAATGGCTTAAAATTTGCGGATTTTCTATTAATTTTTAATTTTAACTTGCATACTAAACCTCTCTTGGTGCCGTGACAAACTAAAAATACACAATTCTCATAAAAATATAAATCGAGTTCATAAAATCAAATCATAGAGACTGGTGATTGTAAACAAAATAATTAATACCTTAAGCTAGATTAAATTTTCATAAATCCTCAATACAGTAAATTAAGTTTTATCATATAAACTCTCAACTCTTAAGTTCAATAAGAAAAATAAATATCCTCCCTGGTGTTTCGTTAAAAACAAAGATTATTAATCATGTAAAAAGCATTACCAACACAAAATCATCAACATGCTATCTCTCACTAAAACTAACTGATCAGCTTTACTTCCTGTGAACACATAAATTTCAATACAACCTTAGAGATAGCCACAAACACTTAAAATAAAACACAGAACAGTTCAAAACACCAGGGAGAAATAAATCTCACACACTAAGAAGTCAAAACACCAGTTCAGTTCAATTAATACATCTGATCGTAGAGTCATAAATAACATTAAATGTCTGCTACGCCCGCAATAAACTACCCAGGTTCGAATGGAAGATTAACCATGTTTTCTGAAAGGATCACATGGGCGACCTACAGCAGACCACAATAGAAAACACAAAAACATACAATAGTAAATCAATAACATACATTTATTTAGTATTCCAAAATATTTTAATTACGGATAGCTGATCAGACTACCTCTACAAAAGATTTTCCAAAACATTACTCGTAAAGTTATCATACGACAATCTGTTCCACTATCAATATTGTACCCACAATTACTAGTCATGTACTTTACTATAATTGCGTAATTACCACTAAGCAACAATTAAGTAGTTACAAACAATTTTACAATCATTAAATAGTTAGGAATCCGACCAAAGTCTTAATAAACACTCTTCAATTACGAATTTTTTTAAATAGTTACTCAGGAAATTTAAGATCACATGAAAAGCTAATTTAGAAGAACTTATTATTCTTTCACCTGTGGCACCTCAGTATATTTATCTTCAGACATATAGATATAATTAAATTTCTCGATAGAATCATACATTTATTTAAATTTTAAGTGATGACACATGACAATTAAACATTAAAAAAATAAAAATTACACCCTCAAATTTGTTAAATCATTAGTAATACACATAACGAGAGAGGAAAAAAAAATAATCAGTCACAGAAAAGCCGTATACTGAAAACTGTAAGACCAAAAGAACTGACTGTCTGACCAATTCTTGAAATCGTAGAAAACCGTATGTCTGTTCTTTAGCACCAAATGTGGAAAACTTTCGACTGTGAAATAATTCCTTCCAACGGTGCAATACTTTGCATAATGCTGCACTGTACTCAAGGGGCAGCTTTCCGTTTTCCTTCCAGTTCCAAGATGAGAAAGACGCCAGGAAAAGGTACCAACTGGGTGGTCGACCCATCTTTCTATATTCGCCATAATAATCGGCAGCGTCAGTGCGACTTTTTTTTTCCGAAAGGGAAAAACCATTCTTTCGATGTTCACCGATGACGGTAACGGCAAGACAAATACAACGGGAGCAGCCTTCCAATTTTTTTCCAAAGGGAAAACACATCAGCGACTAAACAGCTGAACAGACCCAACGTCTGAGAATTGGACGTAGCCGCAAAATTTCAGTCAATTTCCCCGAAGACGCAACGATAGGGACCCGCAAAGCTCTCGGACAAGTACTCGGCCCTATAACATCCTACACTCGCAACAGAAGAGCAGACAGAGTCGGCCCCGAGACAGGGGAAGGCCGCCGGGCCTCTCCCTTTCCTCAAAAGTCTCGAAATCTCAGGAAACCCCTCCTTTTTCTCCTGGGTGTGACTATTTTTAAAAACTCGGGACGCTCAAAAGTGGACCGCCTCTATAATTACAAATGGTTCAAAAAATTCATAAAATCAAAATTCACCAATGCTACACAAAACAATAACCCTCTCTAACCACTTGGAACAGACCAATAAATACCCACCAAAATTCTAAGAAAATCAGTCCTATCTTTTTACAGTGACAAGCCCCTATTCTTCAAGATCAAACCAAGGGATGTTTACATAGTAAATCGGTTAACGTTGCGACTCTTCAGACAAATCCTATATTTTTGTACCCCCATAATTCTATGAAGAATCGGCGCCACTAAGCTGATCGCCTTTGAACGAGAAAAACTCATGTTCGCTCCCGCAAGATAAGGGGACGAAAAAATGCAGCTGGCCGCCGACCCTTGACTCCAATATATATATATATATATATATATATATATATATTTACTTTTGTAGCGTGGTTATATATATACATATATGAGGCTGGTACTAGACTCCGTGAAATCAGTTTTTTTATTCTTATATATTGGTAAATTGTGCATTTCTTCCTTTGAAGGTGCTTGAGTTATATTGTCCTTATCTTCCGGTTAAGATTTTTATTCCTTTAGTTAATCTGAATGTTATAGTTGTAGAATTATCAACAATTTAAAATTTGCTTAAGAGCGGCTTAGCCTAATTTCTTTTGCCATAGCAGCCATATTTGTTTACATTTGAAACTTAGCAGAATAGTGTATTTTTTGCCAATCTAGAGAAATTAAGCTTCGAAGCAACAAAGTAACTCCTCTTTTCATTATTGCGAATAAAACCATTCTTAATCTATTCTGGAATTATCATTTAAGTTATTAAATTATCCCATATATTGATTCAGCATATCTTCCACAACAATCTAAGTCAGTTCCTGTAAACTGTAATTTTAAATGGAAATTTTTTTAAATTGTTTTAACTGTATTTGGTGTTTTATGCTTTACTATATCTTTTAATTTTTGATATAGATATTTTGAGGTTTTATATATTTTTGCCTTGTTGCGAAGTGAGAGCTGAATTAATTGAATGAGAAATATATATCTAACGAAATTCGAGGAAATAAGTTTAAACGAAATGCAGGAAAAAATGCGTGTAATTTAATATTCCGTACAAGGAAGCCATGTGGTGTACACATCAGCATATTTTTTAAATGTCTTTTTAGTTTCTGAATAATAGTTTTCTTTAGTGATTTTTGTAGAAAAAGCAAGTCAATTTATTATTTCATATACGTTGTATTTTATGTTTAAACAAAAGCCCAAAAATCTAGCAAACGTAATATAATATCTGTATATATGTTGCATATGTGTCGAAATTGACGTGTTCTTGTCTGCCGTACGAGAAATGTAAAGAATTCCCCCTTTATTTATTACAATTTATTTCCTAAACGCGGAAAAAATACTTCTTAATTAAGTGTTTACCATTGGTAAGAGAGATTTATAGCTGTTACAAAGATGCTTGTCGTAAAGCAGAATTTAAGCCATTTAACAACAGTAAGGAATGTTAAACAAATGTTGTAAACAATTCGCGAAAACTTCAATTTATAGAACGATTGCAAAATAAACCATGTGTTACGAATTTTGCAAAACTATAGATCGATTTATAGTCTTGGATCCCCGAGACAGCAAAATTTTGCCGGTAAATAACTGCAATAAAGCTCGTTGAGATGGTTTGTAGTGCTCAACAATTAGAAAATTCTAAAAGAATAAATTTCCATTTTAACATAGGAATGTGAAAAGAAAAAGACAGCAATTAAAATTAAACTGTTTTATCAGTTAAAAACATTCTTGATACAGTGATTCAACAGAAGCTAGTATAAGATAATGAAAACGATAATAGAGCAGAGTTTTCCACCTTGCAGTTAGATTACGCAATTAGAGAACAAACATAACTTCGAATTCAGTAAAATCGTAGCTTAAGGCCAGTGTTTGCCACGTTGTCTAAGTGAATCTCAGCATAGTTCTGAATGAAATGCTATTACATACCTTTTCAGAAGTAAACAGTTAACAAGAGTGAAATGTACGTTGCACAATTAAAACTTTTGAAGATTCTTTTTTTCTTAACCTTCTGACCTGCAAGGCCGTATGTATATGGGGTAAACTATTTTTTGTGATGTTTGTAGGAACGTATATACACGTGCATCTTGAAATATACTCAAGAAATTAAGACAATATATTAAAAGTACATAAATCCAGATATAAAATACCATGGGCATTTTGGCATTAAAATCAAGAACATACCTTCTTTTCATAGCAGTTTTCGAAAAGTTTGTCTTTCTTAGTAAACCCCGTGCCGGTCAGAGCGGTACTTAAGAATTAATTACAAGTTTTTGAAGATATTTTCGGGTTATCAGCTTTTTACTTATAATGTTATATATAGTCTGATAATGGGAACCTATAATCCCACTTATAACTTCAACTAGAAGTCCTATAACCTCACTAGACTAGTATCGCCATGTCTAAAACAGCACGACAAAGATTTACGAAGTTTTAAACAGCTTGCTATTAAACTTAACGTTTAACAACAAGGCACGCCTTGTGCTGCAGATAACCACCACTTGTGGCGATGCAAGTTAAATAATAACAGTAAAATAAGTTTAAACATTGATTAAGTAGTCTAAGACTACATAGTTAGATAACTAAGCTACAAGCTGGCCCAAATAATGTAGCGGCGCGTAAGTTTAAAGTATCGGTTGCCAGAGCATGCAAAGCCAAGTTAACTACATCTAGCTAGAGATGACAGAATTTTAACAACACTATGCTAGTGCCAGAAGCACTGTCTCTCCAAAATCCATTAAAAACTAATTTGCATTCTGGTGAGAAATATAAAAACGAGATGTAAAATTAAAGGTCAAAATTATAATAACTGGTTAATTTAACGTAAGACTCTTACAACCTGATTATTCATGCATGGAATGTGTAAGAAAAATCAGAAGCCCAATGTATTAAAAGAGTGCACTGAAAATTTGAAATTCATAAAAAATATGTTTTTATCGGTTACGTTATAGGGTATTTCTCCCGCTTTCTTGGCATGCCTTCGTGGTGTAGCAGTAAGCACAATCAGCGCATATTCGAGAAGTCCGTTCCGTGGTTCGAGTCCCGGCGAGGACATGGCTAATTTTTCTATCATGCTTCAAAATAGTTCTAATGTCTCTACAGTGGCGCCCGAACTAAAAGGTGGTGGATGATGGTTCTCCAACACCAGGATTTGGCGATTGGATCCCTTAATCCCCATTCGTCCTTTAAAAGGGGAAGTATGTAAGGTATTTCTCCCGCTTTCTTAGCATGCCTTCGTGGTGTAGTGGTCAGCAAGCTTGGCCCATTTTCGAGAGGTCCGTGGCTGGAGTCCCGGGAAGGGCATTGCTCATTTTTCATCTGTCCTGCTTTCGAAAAAGTATTTAATATCTATACAACCTAACCAGTTGGAAAATACTTGTCATGCAAAAAAGAATGCCGTTGCTATCTACGAACGTGATTTTCAGGATCAGAAATAGTTTGGGAGAAAAGGAAATAGCATCTGGAAATTTAAAATTTATAAAAAATGGGCTTTTATCGGTTACCTAACGCAAGAAAGAATGCTATTTTTAACCGGAAACGTGATTTTCAGTTTCGATCCTGATTCTGAGGATGAGAAATGGTTTGAGAGAAAAGGAAATATCATCTGAAAGACAGCAACAAAATGAAGATGATTTTATAAGAACAGAATGCCGACTTTTTTGAGAATCATAAATTGTACCCTACGATATTTTTCGTGACATATCTTGTAGAGACATTAGGTTATTTTAAAGTAGGAGTAGATGAAAAATGAGCAATGCCCGATCGCAGGGACTCGAACCTCGGACCTCTCGAATTCGCGCCGAGTGGACTGACCGTTACACCACGAAAACATGTCGAAAGGAGGGAGAAAATGCCTTATAATTTGAGGAGCTCGACATTCGAACATTCTTTGAAGACACTTTAATCTTAAAAATTATTCGTTTGGTGTTTATAATAATATCATTAAGATGGAGAATTTATGTGTATTAAACAGAAAAAATTTAAATCTTAAATCAATATTTGTGGCAGTTCAATGGATAAAAAATTCGTCTGATTTTAAAATTTTATACTTGATAGTAGTATTGTGGATATAAAAATAAATTTAAGTAATATAAAATAATTAAAGTCTAAATTTAGCTTTCATAAAACTTCAATTTATTTTTGCAGTTTTAACTAATCTTGAAATTTCTCTCTCAATGAATGCTTCCTATTTCATATTGCATTTTGGTATTCTAATACCATCAAATTCTTCACAAAAAGATCTTACTTTTTTTTAAACATGAGTCTATAATTTCTGTCTTCATTGTGGTACCGTGATAATTGTTCTGATGATAATTACTTAGAAAAGTATTAAGTAACTAATTTTATTAGCTATTTTTTTAATTTGTATTTTTTTAGGTACCATTTCAGAAAAGCCTAATTTGAACTTGAAGATTGGTAGTTAGGAAATAATCAGCATAAACGTTTATTCTTCATTCCTAAAAGTTATGCTCCTGAAGGATTTTATTTTATAAATAATTAACGAGGTAATGTTTCTTTCCTCTCTTCTGTCATTCGTTTCTTTTCTGCAGTTTATTACTCCATCCAAGAATATGCAAAATAAGCTATTATAACATGAAAAGAAATAAGCTGCCAAACTATAGAAGGTACTTTCTAAGTTACTGTGCACCTGATATTTTGGAGAATATTCAGATTATCTTGCTGTGTGGAGTGAAATATTAGAAGAGAAAGCCGTACCTGGGATTTGCCAGACCATTTTGTAATAAAATTTAACTAATCTCTTTTAGCATAATTTATAAATTTCATATGGAACTATCGTCCCCCGTCCATGCTCTAGTGACATAATTGTAAAAGTGTCCAATCAGCACAGCCGGGACAGGAAGGAAGTAAGCGAACACATAGAAGGGGCGCCAAGTTAGAAATTACAAAAATTAAAAATTTCATTTTAAAATTATTATTCTTAACTTTGGAATATATCAAGAAGCATCAAAATAATTTTGCGTTCTAAACAATGCACTTGAATTAAGATAAAAATACCAGCATTCATGAATTATCTAAAATGCTGATGTTTCGCAATATGTTATGTACTGTTTTCTGAAATTAAATCTTCTTGTTGTAACTGCTCTGTTGAGGCTAATTTACGCTTGTTATAATGAGCTGCAGAAAAGGCACAATGGTACTGACATTTTCAATTCTCTAATTAATTTGACTTAGCTTTTACTGCTCTTGCTTAGCCCTAAGAAGCTTTTCAGAGTCTACTAATAGAAAATGGAGGGTGATGAATTTGCTTACAGTTTGTTGCAACAGACTAATGTATAAACTGCCAATTGGAATAGCATAGGAAGACGAAATAAAGATGCTTCAAAATGAAGTTTACCGTATTATGAGGGATGTTTATAACTTCATTAGTTTTTGCAAAAATTTGCTATTGAAAAAGCAGACACAAGGTTCGAAGCTTAGTCTCTTTGTATCCATACTTAATATGGGACGAAACAGTGCAATAGATTTCATTAACGGTTATTTCTAGATCAATTTCACAAATTGCTGAACAGATTAAACGAATCCGCACGTTTATTTATCTCATATTTTATCAATATAAGAATGTAAATCTATAAAGTAAGACATGGATTCTCTTTTTAAACGACTAAAGAACGAAAATGTCTGACTTCATTGAGGAATATTTAAAATAAAATAATTTTGGGTAATTGTGAAACTGATTTTGATATGAAAAAACACACTTTATAAAGTCTACTTCGTTTCATTGATTCTACGGTAACCGATATTTAAAATATATTTAAAAAATATATTTCTGCTGTTAAAAAAATTTAAGCCGAACACTTTCGGAAGGACTGAAACGTCAAGAACAGAAACAGAAAAATAAATAGCAAAATAAATTAAATTAGGACTGGCAAATGTATTAAAAATTAATATTAAAACATGTAGGGTATTCACGAAATTTAACACATTGAAGCCTCCTAAACTAACTGAGGAGGTTGGATTAAAGCAAAGATAAAGCCCAAAGCATCATTAATTTTGATTACTTTTAAAACTGTACTAATAGTGTAAGGATGGGATAAGAACGGTAGCCTTGTAACGTTTAGCATTCTCAGAGGACATAAGCTATCTAGACGTCAATAGACTGTGTAGGAATTATCCTTAAGTACGACAAAGTCCAGAGAAAGGGTAGGACCATTTATTAATTCAAAGTGTTCTCAGATGGCACCGACTCGTGCTTACAAAAGCAGGCACTTTTGGTTTAACTCAAAAGCTAACACGTTATTTAAAATAGAATATAATTTAGTTAGCCTAACGGCTTTCCACATGTCACTTAACGCTTACGCAGGCTCTGATTCGTAACAGTAAGCGTAAACAAGCCTAATGGCTAGAGCAGTTCAACGCCACAGAGAATCCAAAACCTTCCCTTAAATGCTAATTTTTTTATACCTCATTTGAACACACGCGCTCCACCTCATTATCATTCTGTCAAGAAAGCGTGAGTTGAAAGCGAGAGTAATAGGAAAGTTGCTTCAAAATAAAATTAACTGTTAAATAACTGAAATAAATCCACGCAACTTTTAAAATTATTATCTGAGAAATGATTTATTGGCAATATTTAAACTAGAGTTAGTTGGCATATAATGTTCTGATTGAGCTAAAATAAACCTTTCTTGTAAAATACATTTGACTAAATATGATCTGCGCATATTAAAGATTAGTTTGTTGATATATGGACTACAGTAAAGCACGCTCTGCAGATTGTTTCCTGTAGAAAGGATGAGTTCCTGGAGACTACTCTAAGGTATCTGTCTCGTATTCAAGTGAAATGCGGGAAAAGTCCGGAAACTGTACGCAACCACCCATTCGCCATGCTTTATCCCAGGGCAATGCTACCAGTGTTATCTACTCGGCCACTTGTAGGCACAAACATTAACAGATAAACCAGAAGCATAGACCTTATTATTTAGTGATTTCTGAGAAGAATTTTAGCATCTAGCATATATCTTAAAATAAGAGATGCCAGTTTTATGTAAGACAATTGGTACATTCCAGTTATGCACCTACCAAACGTTTTGGAGCAAGCGTGGCAGGGGGATGATATATTGGCCATAATGTCTCAAGCGGTGTGCGTGTGTGTAATTTTGCGATTTATAAACTATTCTTATAACTAGAAACTGTTAATTAAAAAAACCCTCCAAAATGACTAGCAAGTGCATAATGGAGAATTACATATTAAAAGGAATTATTTGTTTGCATATTCTAAAGCTGAGGAAAAGGAACATAAAAATGCTATAGAATTCATTGCATTAACAGAATTCGAGCTAATGATGGAAACGTGCTTCGATAATTTTAGAAAAACCGAATGGTTTCAGATAAAAATCATATTCAGTTTACATCAATTCAGTTTACATCAGTTTACAATACACATAGGGTTATCAGAGTAAATTAAGATTTTTTATGAAACATTTTCACACCCGGAATTAAGATATGTTTCAAACTCTAAACGAAGATTCTAATCTTTGACTTAAATTAAAATTTTCCTTACAAACAAAACCAAACGCAAAACTACAACTCAAAGTATAGAATACAGAAAAATCTGCGAGAAAAAAAGTTGAAACAAATCATTAAAAGTCTTTAGAACTATTTCCTTTTCAAGAATGACTCATATTTCGTGGAGCTCTTAAAAGTTTTCCTTTCAAATGGCCTAATGGCGGATAATGAACTAATGATATTAACCTAAAAAATAAAATTCTAAAGACATTTTTTACTGTACTAGAACTGGATAAAATGGAGATATTTTGATATAAATCATACTAAGGAAAAGAGAATTTTGTGCTGTTTCTGAATTATAATGTCGTATTTAAAAACAAGATAACTTTTATATTATAATTTAATCGAAATTAAAAAAAAATTACCCAACTTGCATTGCTGTTTTTCTGAAATCTAAGTATCTGTAGATTTTACACTGCAGTTTCTTTGAATAAAACTCCACGATGTATCAAAGAGATATTTGTTAAAGGGGAGCCCTCAGAAAAATCTTTAAGTTGAATGTATATTTCTAATTTTATCGAAAGTAGT
>KK115528.1:925017-938750 GCA_000611955.2 Stegodyphus mimosarum
ATTGGTTCATATATATATAAACCAATAATTCATATTCATTTATGATACGAAAACTCTCCATATACCATCTCCAAATCCAATTTGAAATCATAAAAAAAAATCATTTTCAGTCAGAATTTTAAGCAGTATTTTAAAATTAGCATTCTCTAAACCTCCCTCTCTTTAAAAAACTACCAAGAAAAATCTTCAAGGCTTTTTAATTTACTTTTAATTACTTTTATTTTGAACATATATATATATATATATGTACAGATCCATATATAACCACTCGATTACTCAGCTTAATAGCCCTTAGCGGGCGTCATTAGGTTATTTGGAAGTAGGAGACATGAAAAATGAGCAGTGCCCTCACCGGAGCTCGAACCACGGACCTCTCGAATACGCATCGAGCGTGCTGAACCACTACACCACGAAGGCATGCGAAGAAGGCGGGAAAAATACCTTATACAAAACCTGTTTTAAAGGGCGCCTGTGGATTAAGGGACCTAGTCGCCAAATCCCGGTGGTGGAGAATCATCATCCACCACCTTTTTAGTTCGGGCGCCACTTGTAGAGACATTATGTTATTTCGAAGGAGGAGATGTAAAAAAAAAGCAATGCCTTCGCCAGGACTCGAACCACGGACCTCTGGAATAAGCGCCCTGGGTGCTGCCCATTTCACTACGAAGGCATGCGAAGAAGGCGGTAGAAATACCTTATATACTCCCCCTTTTAAAGAGAGACTGGGGTTAGGGGCCACAGTCGCCAAATCCTGGTGGAGAATCATCATCCACCTCCTTTCTTAGTTCGGGCGTCACTGTAGCCCACGTCGGGACTCGAAGCACGGACCTCTCGAATACGCGTCTTGTTTGCTGATCACTACACCAAGATGGCATGCGAAGAAGGCGGAAGAAATAACTTATACACTTTTGGATGTCACTTTAATTTTGTCTTGAGCGATCAGTTAATTAAGTTTTAATAATTCAAGGTAATAAATTTAAATGAAATACAGCAAAAATGCGTATAATTTAACTGGCAGTACAAGTATCTCATGTGGTTTCCACATCAGACTTTCCCTATAGCTCTAATTTACTTTTTTATGTTTTAGGAAATAACAGTTAGAATTCTGCAAAATATTTATAAGATAGTATTTATTTGTTTTGTCATTCAAGAACGAAAATTACAATTCTTAAAACATGCTCATCTGTTCCGCATCAATAGTTAAATTAGGAGCAAAGATGCTTTTGTATCACTCCAGTTTAAAGCATTTTCTCAACAAATTGTCAAGAAAGAGAGAGTCACAGAAGTTGAAGCTTAATTTACTACCCTCGCTAGAAATTTCTGTAAGTCGATCACGTATCAGACCTCCTTTCCTAAAAGAAAGACTAAAATCAAAGTTCTTAGAAGTAATAGAGGTCAATAAGTCTTATTGCTTATAAATTAAGCATCCTGCATAGATGATACCCAAGAGAGGAACGGGAACGGGACTTAATTCAAGAAACTGCTTACGCTTTTCGGAGTGAATTAGAATTGATCAGGGTGTAAGAATCGGTGACGCGTTGAGGACTAATCAAGGCAATGTTTTCATAGAACGGAGTCGAATCTCATTTCTATGTCTGGTTGAAATAACAAAGTTCATTAACTTAGGTAATTACTCTCTTTTTGATGCTCTTTTTAAATTGTGCACATGTACATTGTGCACTGAGTAAGATGGTGAATCATGCATCTAGTAATAAAAATTTAGAAGCTGATGACATGAAATATAAAGATGTAGTAGCAGTCTGAGCCGAATGAATACCTTGTATCACTCACAAAATGTGATAAAGGCACAGCTAAGTTGGCGCAAGAAATGACGTTCGTTCTGGAATTGTTAGCCACATCGATATCTTTTATATTTTCAGTATCTGACGATAGAAAGTGCATCAGTGGACACAAGTCAGCAAGAAATATAAACAAAAGAAAAATGTTGCCATTAAACTGATTAAACCTCGATGGTCTCTATAAAATTGATTCAGTTTTCGTTCAGCTTCAATAGCATTACTTAAATTGCAGTTCGCAAAATTTTAAATTATTATTGGTGGAATTATTATGCAAATACCTACGTCATTAACAGAGTAAGAATCGTATAACCCAGAATAGGTTTGAAATGACATAGTTTAGAGTGGTTTATTATAAACGTATACCTTTTTAGGGGAGAATAGAAAGAGGAAATAAGTAGATTAAAAGGGAGAATTAAAACAAATCAAAATTAGTATTTTATTTCACTTACCTTTTTACTTCCTTGTACGAAGTAAAAGAAGTATTGTAATCACGAAAAATTCCGGGTACCATATTTCAACGAAAATTCCCATTTCGACCGCTATCGAATTCAATTTAGCGATGTTTTTGCGTGACATCTATACGTAAGGACAGAATAAATGGAACTTTTGCCCTCCCCAAATTATAAAACTGATTTAAAATGGATTCTGAAGAGATTTTTTCATTCTGAAGAGATTTTGTTTTTCATTTTTTAAAAAAATTATTTCATCTTTTCATTTTCATTTTCGTCGCGTCTGTGCGTTCGTACGTACGTATGTATGTGCGTATCTCCCATATCTAAAAAAGGAGTAGCCTCAGAACATTAAAATTTTGCATATAGGACTGCTATAACATGTAGATGTGTACCTCCTATTTTGGACACTGAATCGTCTGTGAAAAACTGTTTTTTATTTGTTTGTTTAATTTCTTTTATACATCGTTTTAGATTTGTTATAGTATTTGAACCGAAATGTGGCAACGGTTAGATAATAATTCAGATGATATAATTTTTGTGCATTCTGAGTTATAAAATGAATGAGATGTAATGTTGTTAAATGAACCTAGCATCAGAGTGTCGCTATGGCAAATAAATATAGTGAATTTTAAACAGTGCATTTACTCTGTTGTGGTTTATGCGCTAGGACCAAGTAGTTTTGATTCAATTCAATACGTTTAAATGAAATGCAGGGAAATTTGCGTATAATTATAACATTCCGTACGAGGAAGTCATGTGGTGTACACATCAGAATTTTTCATTTTACATTAGCCCCTTTAAACAGAAAGAAGACTTAGGGACAGAAAAGTCTTTTTCGAGAGAGAAAGCATTAGCGCATTACAAAATAAAGAGAAGTATTATAAAAAAAAATATAAATCATGAATTTTGAACTATAATAATTTTCAAATTATCTACAATTTAAATTTTGAACAATAGATATTTGAAAATACGAATACTTTTTACAGATCCGTTATTATTTGAATCTTCAATCTGGCTTTGTTTTTGCAAAGTTTAAATGATTACCGTAATTCTTCAAGAAACCTATTTCTGCTATTTGAATACGAGAAATTTAAAAAGTTGGCATAAAAATTACATATTTCAATACATTAAAACAAAGGCAAATAATTATTCTAAGAAAATTCTAGATTTCATATTTATAATCTGTCTTTCCCCATATAAATACTAACTGAAATTTTGGGCTAAAATTTGAAACAAAAATAATTCTCTAACCACTAACATTTCGATAGAAAGTTGGGCAAATCTTTAACCGATTGATGTTTTATTTCATCAGTGGTTAAAGGGCTTTGTTCCTTGCATAAGATAAGTGGTCTTTTGCAAACTGCATTGTAACATATCAAAATGGGAGAAAAGGAAACAACAAATCTAATGTAAATACTATTGTCATTCATACTATCGGTAGGCTTCACATTTTCTTGTATTTAGAGGTAAAAGCAACAATTATTCAAAGGTAAAAATATACAGAGGCTGTTCGAGCATTTTTAGACGATTTTCATAAGCGGTAATAAAAATTGTTTGCTGCAAAAGAAGTAATTGCAATTGTATTAAGTTTTTAAAAGTCAAAATTATCGTCTGTGGCTTGAAAGTTTTGTTTTTATTCGAAATGGCGAATTTAACAAAGCAGTGGTTCGAAGGCTACATTGACGCTCTTTCCGAAGAGAAATATGCATACTACGTTATCCAAAAACGATGTGAGAGTCATGGTTTTGTGATATCTGAAGCGTCGATAGGTAATATCATCAACAAGAAAGGAAAAAAACGTCAACTTGGAGCCTCAAGTGGGACAAAAATTCCAAACAAGTATCCAAGGAGAAAACGGACATCTTCGACTATTGCAAAGGTACGTTGTTTAATGTTAAAAGAAAATCTTCTTAGTCAAAGGACAGTTGCAAAATCATTAAAATGCTCGGTGTCCACTGTAAAAATGATAAACGTTGATTTAAATCTTAAGAAAGCGAAAAAACGCAATGTGCATCGTCTTCTTCCAAGGCATATCGCTCAACGCAGGACACGCTGCAGAATTCTATATGAGAAACATTTATCCAAAGAAAAATGGAAAACAATTGTCACAATAGATGAAGCATGGGTGTATTTAAATGACTGTAACAAAAAAAAGAGCCATTTATTATCACAAAATGGGAGAAAAAAATTTAAGTACATGGTTCAAAGAATCGAAAGAAAGTTTTTCTAAGGGATTCATGAATGTTGCTGGTTTTTCTGATAATGGCAAGTTAAAATTTAAGAGAGTGCAAAAAAATGTGAAGATTAACTCCAAATACTATCAGGAACATATTTTATAAGGTACGATTTTTCTGAATGAAATACCATCGCTTTACACACAGTGCCATCCATCTGTGAGACTCCATCGGGACAAAGCTAGCAGTCACACATCAAAATGCACTGTAAATTTCCTAAAAGAAATGGAACAAAAAAAACTGGTATCAAAGCCATACCCTTAACTGAGATATCCCTACTAAATCCTCCGATGTGTCACCTATGGATTTTTGTGCTTTCGGACTTTTAAAACTGCATTCTCCAAACGTTGTCCCAAAATCCTAACAGGCTCCTGGAAAGCTGTTCGGGAGGAATGGGATAGAATACCTCTTCTGACACTTCAAAAGGCATTATTATCCTGGAAATTGCGGTGTCGAAAGATAGTTCAGAATAAGGGATGTCAAATAGAACATTTAAAACACAAGAATTTTATGTAATTTAGTTTTGTGAATACAATATACATCGTCTAAAAAATGTGCGAACAGCCTCTGTACCCGTTTGTAGTTTTGAACCAGTATTCTTTGAATCACATTCAAGAGAGAAGAGAAGCATTCCAAAGTATAACATAAAATTGGGCAAAGAAAAACCTTCTGTTTGGCGTATATTTTAACCAAGATTATCGATCTCGAGAGCAACAAGTGCAGGTCCCCCACCACCAGGAGAAAAAGGGCTTTTAATCCCAATGATGAAAAATACAATTTTATTATTATTATTACTACTGATGTTGTATATTTATCTCATTCTAAAACTAACCCAACATTGTTTAACAATAAGTGAAGTCAATAATAATTTTTATATTATATTTTAATAACCATCCATAACGGAAATGTTTGAAAAATTTGAAAATTCGTTACTTAATTCATTCAATACGAATACTGAAATGTAAATTTCTAATAGCACAAAAGTTTTATTTGTGATATCATTTGCTAAAACGCATTACATATTTAAAACCAGTACAAGTGTTAAGTAGCACTTTTTAAGTCAGTGAAAATGCAAAATACATTTTACTGCACTAATTAATGATTAATTTAAATAATTACTTCATGGTTATGAAAAACTTCATTATAAGCAAATAAGTTAGCAGTATTAATAAACGAAATAAATTAGCAATGTTAATAAATGTTAATTGGTTTTTTTAAGCAATTAATGTGTTAAAATAACCAAATCCAGATTTATAGAAATTTAAACACAAGCGCTTGTTGAAAAATTTAAAATAGATAACCTATCTATAGATTTAAAGCCCCACCATTGGGCCGAGAGGTTAACGCCACTACATGTTAGGAATTCGAGACTCGTTCTATTCTAGGAGAGCGATCAGGCTCCATGTTATGTAGTTTTTGTGAATTTCCGGATGTGTATGGTGAATACGAGCAATTTTCCTCGAAACGTCCTTCATGAAGGCATCCTTTCCTCTAGGCAGAAACCTCTTGTGTGCTTTGCCATTTTCAGATAACCTAACCTAGTCATTATCGAATTGGTATTACTGAAGAGAATGGAATTTCCGCTCAGAATTTAAAATAGATATTTCAAACTTTGCATTTAACAGAGAATAAATATTCACTCTTCTTTTCTGAAAAGTACATATTGAAACATAAATTATAGCATAAAAGCGAAAGCAGGAGTTGACGAACATCTGGCACGGGCAGTAATAATTATGGAATAATTTGAAAGATATACAAAAACAAAACAAAAAAAATAAGACAAAAAAAAGACAGTTCTATATTTTCCGTTCTAATCAGCAAACCGACACAGTTCAGCTTGCGTTTTTCATGTTTCGAAGGCGTGATTTAGGACACATGCTAAATCTATATATAGCCCATTATTTTAACATGCGAATTTTGACACCAAATCACACTTTTCTGAAATGATATGTTGATTATTTTTTTTCCCTATATTTCCATTCTACGGCCCATATTTTATCAAATCGTGATGAGAAATTTACAAAATAATTTCAAAACATAGTTTGGCGCACTTTCTTCAATTTCCTTCAAGAGACTGGAGGAAATTGAATTTGAAGAAATTGATTGGAGAAATTTTTCCGTTTATGATAACCTTTTCGCCTTTCTTTTCATGCCGAACATCTCTGAAAACTATGTCTCGTTTCTTTCCTTTTTGGTAATATTTTAACTTTATACTACATATATGTTTCACTCACAATTGCCATTTATAGTTCAAAGGGGCAATTTGCCCAGAAGAACTATTTATTTCGTGTTAGCATTTTGCGTTGATTCACTACAAGCGTTGTTTCTTTTTTCAAATTGTTGCCACCAAATATTACCGCCCTGTATTATATTTAAAGACATTAAATAATGAAGAAGCTGCATGAATGTGTGTATGTTTCTCGCACTGTAAATAAACAATGGCACTTAGAGCCGTCAAATTTTAAATAACGTAATCTTCCTGCGAATATGGGCATCTAGAAGCCAAAATTTGAAATTTGGAATTTGTTTTATTATCGGTTTCGTATTTTGCAAAACTTTAACGAATTTTTGATGAACAAACTCAAGGATTTCAAAGCGAGCAATGGCAACATTGTACAGAAAAATTTTTTTTTATCTCCAGCGCGCGCTACTGTGTATCGAAAATTCTAAAGATATGTTCATTTTAAAATTATTTTGCGATATTTCTCTTGAACTGAATTTTATGGTTTACGCGTGAAGAACAATTAGAGGTAGCACACAAAATGTTAAGAAAAAGCTTCTTTGGACGTAATTTAAAATCTTTTTTTTTTTTTTTGGTTAGTTTTTTTTCTTTTGAAAGAGTTTTATTTTATCTATAGAAGTGGCTCAATAATAGTTCTTCGAAGAGTTATTAAAACAAAACCCTGTTTGTTCATTCGCATTATCCATTTCGACAGCTATCAAATGCAACTGAACGATGTTTTTGTGTGACATCTGTACGTAAGAACAGAATAAAGGATTTTTTTCCCAAAATGGGTTGCAAAAAGGATTTAAAATGGATTTAGAATAGACCTTTTACCTGACATCTGTACGTACGTATGTATCTCGCATAACTCAAAAACGAGTAGAATCAAAACGTTGAAATTTTGTATATACAGCTGCTATAATATGTAGTTGTGCACTTCTCTCTTTCGTTGCAATCGGTTTGATTGCAAAAGTGTATATATATATATACCCACTTCTGTTACTCGGCTCCGTGAGCTCAGTTTTTTGCATTCTTATATGTTGGTAAATTCTGCATTTTGTACATTAAAATGATTGAATTATGTTGCTGTTATCTTCCGGTTAAGGTTTTTATGCCTTTAGTTAATCTGCATGCAACAGTTGTAAAAGTATCAACAACTTAAATGTTGTTAAGTGTGGGGAAGCCTCATTTTTTACCATAGAAGCCATATTTGTTTGTTTACATTTGAAATTTAGCAGAATAGTGATGCATCTTCAGTGTTTTTTTACCGAGTGAGACGAAAAGTAAACTTTTAGTTTTGCGCACCGAAAAAATCTGCCTTTTGGCTCGCTGCCGAATTGCTTGTTTTTGCATTAGCCCAAAGGGCTATTAATTTGCCCAGAAGGGCTATTAATTTCATTTTGGCATTTTGCGCCGATTCACTTCTGAAATTGCTCAAAATAATGATCATGTGATTTCTGGCTACCGTGCGTTTGTAGTCGTCTGATAGCTCTTTCCCGGCAAGTCTTGCGATAAATGTTTATGTAAACAAACATTTAGAATTCGGAATGTAAGGGCTTTTTTTTCTTACTAGATATGTTTTTTCTTTATTCTTTTTCTCGGATTACTTGATTAATTATACTTGGATTATATTTCAGTCTAATATGTTCATGTATGAGATGTCTTATGCATAAAAATAAGAAAAACTTTGACGGCACTTCATGCTAGAATCACGTTTATTCTTTAGTGTGACATAATGACTTTTTTGTGTGTGATATTGCTGTTGAATTGAATTTTATGGTTTAAGTGCGAAAAGCATGCTATTTAATAAATAAGGGTAACACACAAAACGCTAAAAAAAGGCCCGTTTAAGCATAATATAAAATGTGAAAATTTTCAGATTTTTTCCTTTTTATATTTTTCTATATTTTTCAATTTTTAATAAAGATATTTAAGATATTGAATCAGAAACAGATCGCTAATGATATTCGAAAAGTTTAAACGAGATGCAACAAAAATGCGTATAATTTAATATTCCGTACAAGGAAGTCATGTGGTGTATACATCAGATTTTTTGAATAGCATTTCTCCCCTTTCGAAAGAATGTTTGATACCAGTATTCGTCACCATACTTCTGAATTCGACGTTCTGCATTAGAAGGAAAAATATCGGAAAGTAAGTTCTACCAATGGGCAGTTCAAGAAGATGTATAAAAATGAGAAAGATATATTTAATTTAAAATTAATCAATTAAATTTTTTGGTAAATTCAATTTAGAAGATGCTCATACAAAGAATTTTCTACATTTTTATCCCTGTGCCATTGCTTTATACAACTACATTATACAATACTTAGTGTGTTAAAATATAAAGATATGAGCAAAACACTGCATCTGGCACAGTATAATATCATGCAAGTTAAGTGAATAAAACTCATGCTTTCTGTCAAAATACTGCATAAGCGGTGAAATGCTGGTCAAAAGGTCATATACGGTTGCTTTTTTCTGGTCGAAACTGATACAAAAGCCATAGGGGATTGCAAATAATTAAATTTTTTTACTTTGTAGAAACATTAGTTTTTTTTTTTGGAAGCAGGCGAGATGGAAAATGAGCAATGCCCTCGCCGGGACTCGAATACGCGCCAAGTGTGCTCACCACTACACCACGAATACATACCAAGAACACGGGAGAAATACCTTATAAGGTAATAGGATTATTTGAGCCCTGGGGAAAAGTCATCTGCTGTGTTAATATCTTTGAATTTTAAGTTAAATTCTTGTTAGTAGAGTTACCGCCCGAGCGAGGCGTAGTCTGTTAGCGTCAAGTTGACACATTGTGAATTTTAAAACGTTAAATAAAGGGTTCTCTTAACCCTTCTTCTGTCTGGTTCCTGCACCTACTTCAGATGTCATTCTGAAAATTTAGTAACTAGACATTACAAGCTTAATAAATGTTGAAGATTGCAAGGTTTTCAGGATTTGTTTCTTGCATATTTTTGCATTGTTTGTTACTTGCAAATTAGTTCCTTTTCTTTTTGTTATGATAGATGCTGTATCTGTAAGGTAATTAATTTAGCAATTTAAAAGAAACTGAAGTTTGTGCAAAAATATTTTACAGAATAGATTTAAGTATCAGTAGTTAAAATTTATTTTATGCTATTCTAAACCTTAAGTCCTAGTAAGTTCGTTCTGTTGTTCTTCATTTTTTTTCACACTGAATTCTTTATAAAATAGTATTATATAAATGAAAAAAGAGAGGTATAAGATGTTATTATGTTTATTTGGAAGCAAGAGATGTGAAAAATGAGCAGTGCCCTAGCCGGGACGCGAACCACAGACCTCTCGAATACGCCCCGAGCGCGCTGATCACTACACCACGAAGGCATGCTAACAAGGCAAGAGAAATAGCTTATAAATTTTGAAAAAAATTCATTGAATTTTGTTAAAATGAAAATCCGCAGGATGTTTGAGGGAAGCGGACTACACGCAGATATAAAATTCAGTTGACAAAAGCAAAATAAAGAACAATATCGAAAAGTATGAAAATTTCAATGTTTTGGCGGGGAAAAGGTTTCATATGTTTGACAAAAAATGTTTAGCTTTTATTGAAATCTGAAAAGTAAGTCATTAAATTTTCTTGCCGTGAGGATAATAGTGAAAAAGCATCGTAAATAATGCAATGGTCCATTTTGAAATCTGTGTAGGAATTAGGAGTGAGTCAGCCCTTTGAAACTTATATTATCTATCTTACTTTAAATTTCCATGATTTCAGGAGCAAGAAATATTATCATGTGTAACTACTATATTTCGAAAATCATTCATTATTTGGAATTTATCATATTAAAAACTAAACACCAAACAAGTCTAAGTACCAAATGTTACTAAAGTATTTTGTGCACACTTTATTTCTGTCCATTTTAATTTGGGCTCTAGCATAGTTATCCTACATCTCAACGGAAAACTCGGATAGAAAAAAATCGACAGAACTCGAATTTAAATAACTTTCTCACTCAGTTTGTATAATCGGATTACTCCCATTAGTGTAATTACGTGGATTCATCCCAGAAAGAATAAAACTTTGAGAAAGAGGGATAATCAAAGTCAGCCGGCATTTCATGATTAAAGCGTAAATAAAAAATTTCATTTGTTTGTTTTGTGCATTATTTCTATCTTTGCGATTATTTTGAGCAAGATATCAATTAACATGGGCCGAAAGTAAAAAAAAAGTGTTTGAAAGAGCGAATGTTAAATGCCTTCTAATTAACGGACAGAAAGAAACTTCACTTGACAAAATTATTTAAAATTAAACGCACGAAGAATCAGAGCGGAAAATTAATAAGATGTTCACTTCGGATAATTTTTAAAATGCATTAAAATAAAAACTTTTGCATCTTGAGGATTTTGTTGGATTTTTTTAAATTCTGAATTATTTTCTGTTCCGAAGATTTTATTTGAAAAGTCTTTAATTCATTACATGGTTTACCTTTGCAGGGACGTTCGCAGCATATATACATAATGAGTTATCTGCCAACCATATTAAATAAGGAAAATAAACCCTTTTCCTTGAAGTTGGTGTATATTATAATTACCGGACAAAAAGTATTGACCGATTTCCATAGTTACAAATCCATAAGTGGATTCTGGAAAGGTAATTACAGGGTTTAATTTCTTAAATACAGTTCCTAGGTAACTTCAACTTAAAATTGCTTTAGAAATAAATATAAGTTTTTGAGAAAATCATTTAATTTTTTAAATAATTAACGTTTTGCATCATAATCATAACATGAAAGTTTTAATTAGTATAATATTCACTGCGTACTTAAGTTACTTAAAAACAAGGGATATACATGAACGATTCGTAGAGATGTACGCGTGCTAGACATTTTCAGAAGGCGAGCTGAATTTTTGCTTCAAATTCAGTTTTGCCAGCAAAAGAACTCTTAATTATCAAAACCAGCAATTTAAATTTCTCAACTGTTCCTTAAATTTTCTGTCAAAAGTCTTGAATTACATTCAGAAGATTTATCTGAGTTTGACGTTATAAGGTATTTCTACCGCCTTCTTAGCATGCCTTCATGATATAATGCTCAATACACTTGTCGCGTATCCGAAGTCCGTGATTCGAAACCCGGCGAGACTTCATTTTTCACGTCTGCTGCTTTCAAAAAATCTTAGTGACTCTACAGTGGCGCTCGAACTAAAAAGGAGGTGGATGATGATTCTCCACTACCAGGATTTGGCGACTAGGTCCCCTAATCGTCAGTCGCCTTTTGAAAAAGGGGGAGTATATAAGGTATTTCTCCCGCCTTCTTAGCATGCATTCGGGGTGTAATGATCAGCACCCTCGGTGCGTATTCGAGAGGTCGGAGGTTCGAGTCTCGGCGAGGGCATTGCTTCTTTTTCATCTACTCCTGCTTTAAAATAACTTAATGTCTTTACAACTTAATCTAAATTCTGTTCTAGATGACGGGCGAATTCTAGTTACCTCTTTACCTGTCCATAAGAGAACTCTAAATAGTTAAAAAATGTTAAACAACCAGTTATATGTTTGAGATTCTGCTTGAAGTTAACAAAAGCTCTGTTTTGAAAAATTAATGTAATTTACTTCTGCTACTTGAACAGAAACAATGGATGCAGGTCCAATTTTTCACGAAAATCTGTTCTGAGCTTCAAATAAAATATCACTCACGGTTTATGAATTTTAGCCGTATGTTGTTCCCGTTCGCATAAATGTCCTAAATTACTAAAATCAAAACAGTTTGGTTTATATTTTGATCTAATTTTTCATTAAAGTTTGTTATAAGCTGATAGTAAAGTACTACTTTCGGTTGTCCAGTTTTGATCCAAATCTAATCAACTTTTCATATGCATGCAGAAAGCTTAAATATAAAGTTATACATTTTTGGAAGTTTAGCTTAAGAGTTATCGTGAACGAAGGAGATGTCCCACACGTACAGACAGACAGACAACATTGTGAATATAGCGAAAACGTGTTGTGGACACATTAATTTCTGCTTACTTATTGAAAGCTCATTATCGAATATTTTTAGGACTTAAATATCGCCTTCCTTACGTACCGTATTCCTTATTTAAGCTTTCTGCATTCATATAAATATTATTTTAATTTGGGGTAAAATTGGACAACCGAAAGTGGTACGAAGCCTATAACAGTTTTCAAAGGACAACCGAGAATGGTAATATATTTCAAGTCCGTAACAGTTTTAATGAAAAACCATATCAAAATATAATCCGAAACTTTGCAATTTTAATATTTGGATCGATTGAGAACACCTTACCAGATTTTGGGCTAAAACTGATAACCGGACGTTATACTTTATTTCAAGGTGGAAACGGATTTTTGTGAAAAAATATATTATGAAATAATCCGAAGCTTCTTAAATTTGGCATTTAAAATATGCATGTCACTGAGAACAAGAAATTACATTTATATCCATTAAATGTAGTCTTGGATAATGCCAAATATATTGTGGTGTAGTGGCTAAAACCGCTACACAAAACCTCGTTTGTGATACAGCGTTCAAATGAACTTCTAACTCAAGTTCTAACAATAACATGAATTTTAATAAAATAAAAACATTAACAGTTGCGGTTCATGACGATATGGGACTTCAATCCCGTAATTTCAGAAATCTGTTAAACAGGTACGCTATTAATAGTATACACGAAGAGTGACAGTTCTAGAGGGTCAATATGCCCACAACTCCAGCAGGAAGCTCCTGGCTCTTCTCAGGAAAAAAAAATATCTTCCTTTTTCGCTGCTCAAAACCTTAGTAACTCACGTTGACGTTACCTCCATTAAACTCCGGGGGGATTTCCTTTACTAGTACATAACAAAGATGTCCACATTCCAACTCCAGTGAAAGATTTTTGTATTTTCTCGAATCTTTGGAGTGACCTTTTAGGCTTAAACCAGAGTCATTAACAAAGGGACTTCGTTGTAACAGGATTTCTCCTCTGATATGAAAGAGGTACCATTGCATTCGGGAATCAGTCCGTGCCGGGGACAGCCAGAGTAAAGTATCACTAG
>KK115528.1:938793-967776 GCA_000611955.2 Stegodyphus mimosarum
ACAACAAAAATGTATATACCCATTCTATTACCCGTCTCGGTGAGGTTATTTTTTATTTTTATATGCTAGTAAATTGTGCATTGTTTGCTTTAAAAATTATTGAACTATGTTGCTCTTATGTTCAGTTGAGGTTTTCGTGCCTTTAGTGAATCTGCATGCAATAGTTGTAGTTGTTGTATCAACAATTTAAAAGTTGTTTAAGTGTGGCTAAGCCTAATTATTATTACTATAGCAGACATATTTGTTTGCGTTTCAAACTTAGCAGAATAGTGGATTTGTTGCCAATGTAGAGAAACTAAGCTTCGCAACAACAAAGTAACGTCGTCTTTTATTAACAATTTAAAAGTTGTTTAAGTGCCACTAAGCTTAACGAAACCGTTATTTGTTTACATTTAAAAACCCTTAGAATAGTGAATTAAGTCAGCTGGTGCACCAACTTTAATATCTTTTTGCCCAGTGGGATTAAAAGTTTACCTTTCAATTTTGTGCAGCGAAAATTTTGTCTTCCTGCCCGCTGCCCGAATTACTTGTTTTTGCATGGAAACTCTAATTTTAATGGTAAAAGTTTTTTTAAACTGTTTTAACTGTATTTAGGGTTTTATGTTTTTCTGTATTTTACAGTTTTTAAAGAAGAGGTTTTGAGTTTTATTTATTTTTGCCTTGCCGCGAATTGAGAACTGAATTAATTGAATAAGAAATTATATCTGTAACAAAATTCGAGGCAATAAGTTAAAATGAAATGCAGGAAGATATTTGTATAATTTAGAAGGTCGTTCAAGGAAGTCTTGTGGTGTCCTTATGAGTTTTTTTATTGCTTGTAAGTAGGTAACTTCGCTTACAAATCCTTTTCTAAACATTTATTAATACTGCGCTTTTCTTGGTTACACAAATTTTGGAAGATTGCAAAATTGTAAGGTCCTAGCATGGTTTCAGCAAAGGTATTCGTGCTTGTTTCATGGATAAGGTATGTATGTAATTGTTATTCTTAACTGCTTTTCCAATTATTTTGCTGTCCAATATTAATATTCATATCGAGTATCAAGTATCGTATCTTACATTCTGATACACAACTACTGAGAGTTTTAACCAGTATATTGAAATTTGTAACAAAGTAAGATTCCTTTGGTATCAAAAATAAGGTGTATTAACTAATACACCTTATTTTTGATGGGTCCTGAGTTTGCAGTATTGATACGAAAAATGGATCAAATTCATTAAATTCATAATAACAGTGATTAATAGTATTTTCTATTAAATAATAGTTCAAAGTTCATTGAAAAAATACTAAACATTCGTAGTCGATGATATTTAATTGATGATAAAAGAGAAACTTGAATTTATGGGCGGGACTTATCGCAGTCAATGCTAAAGTGAACAGGTTAATATCTACAAATAACAATATGTACAAGTCAATATGTACAAAGTCGACGTTTAGCATCACAAGTTCGAATGAGTATTCACATAGTGATAAGGATAAGTGCAAAACGCAGTTTGCATGTAGAAACATTAATTTGCATTTGGGACAAACATAGTTTAGAAATCAAAGCTTATGTTTGAGAAATAATCTACGGCAGCTATGTCGACTTCTAACTTACCCATTATGGATTTTGCGGATTTGAAGTTATTTAGGAATTCTTTAGCTTTGTTAAGGTGTATTTTGATCCATCCAAATAAGGAAAGTTCATTATCTTTGGGATCTTCTTGTGGTTTCTTTTGAAACCAAGTTGAGTTGATTTCCGTATGATTTTGATCACCATTTTTAAGTCGTGAGGATAAATCTTCATTATTGAAATTAGATTTATTTTGATTCCCTGAATTTTGGGCTTCTCTTTTATTTTTAGCTGCTTGTATAGCTTTTTTGATGTTTTTCAGTTTCTTACTGCAACCCTACAGGACGATACATGTCCTTCGCCCAGTAGTGGGCACACACTGCTGGTTTTCCATTCTCTTTCTTCTGAGGGCAAGAGTAAGTTTCATGAAATTGCGCGCACTTTAAGCACCTAGATTTGTAGTTACAGTGATCCCGTGAGTGCCCGTACCTCTGGTACATATGAAACTGCACGGGCCCCGGTTTAAATCGGAAAATCTCGATTGTGACTTCTACGACTGAGTTTTTTAACTCTGTAAACTTTCTTTCCTTCTAAGGATTTTCTAAGGTTCACTTGGAAGATAGGGATGTTAATTAATTGACCATTTATTACCGAGGTAAGCTGTCGAATTTTTAACGCTGGAATATTTTTGTAGACTAATTCTTTCTGAATAAGTTCCCGGTTTGTGTTGTTTGGGAGGTTTTTAATAACTACTTTGAGAGGGTTTTCAGAATTTAGCTTAAAGCTATGAAATTGCATGGCTATTGTGTGGAAATATTTTGTCAAAAATCGATAGTGATCTATTTCGTAGAGTCGAACAATAAGGGATCCGCTTTTCATATTGCCGCGGTAATTAGTGATACTATTCTTTCCCTTTTCATCTTTTATGGCTTCCCAATTGCCTGTGAAATCATCCAAAACTATGGGCGGGATATTAACTTTTCGTTGATGAGTTTGCGCTGGATCTTCATGATCCATGCAGTCATTTTCTGCTAAATCAGCGAATTTATTAGATTGTTTAATTTCATTATGAGCTGAAGTTGTTGGTGGTATTTTTACTGAATGTCTTGGTGAAATCAATCACTGTCAGTTTAAAGGCACGTTTTTTGGCAGTTTGATTTGAGTGTGATGTGGACGGGCTACTATCAACTGTGGTGTTAGAAGTTTTTTGCTCTCATTTGATTTTATCTCTGAAGATTCTTGAGATTTTTGTAATTCTTCTAAGAGAATTTTTAAGGTGTTTAATTCGGTATTATAATTCTGTGGCTTTCTTGGCGCGGATTAAATTATTCTTTTTAGGATCTTCAACGCGAATTTGCGAATTATTAAAGAACTTCGCCGTTTTGATTGAGTTGATACTTCGGGTAACAGATTCAATTGTCGAAATCCGTATTCCCTTAAAATTTAACTCATTACCTTCCATGGTGCGTAAATGGGATAACCACGCAAATAATATTCATATTGTTACGAATTTCGTGTTTATTTAGATATTTATTTAAGATTGTAATTAAAACTGCTTTATTTTCCCGTGCAAGGCAGACGATTTTTGAAGAGAAAGCTACGCCAGAAAAGTAAAAATAAAAGATCTCGTGCATTTAATATTTAATAAATAAATATCTCGTAATTGCTGTTGCCATCCAGAAAAATTGAGAAAAGTCGAGAATGTTCTAGTGAATAATTAAAAAAGCTTACAAAAGCCGAATTAAAACACCTCATCTCAGACGTAGCTGTTTTAAGCGAACTGTTTGTTTACTTAATGCTGTGAGATTGGATTAACTTTGTCTGTTTTGAAGAGAACTCTATTCTACGTTTGAGATATTGTGATATTGTACGAATATCTCTGAGGAAATATTTCAGTGTTTTGTTTTATTTCTTGTGAAAACAATAAATTTTGTTAACTTTTTAACGACTGGTGCATTCAATCCATTACAAACCCGTACGCACGCAATAATATATTTATGTTAATTGCAGGAAGTTAGTGTACAAAAATATACAGTTATTTTTAGCATTGTTCTTAAGTCTTAAATAATACAGAAATTCACGAAGGGTAGCCCTGGCATTCTTGTTCCGCTGATAATATAACTTGACTAACAAAGCACGATCTTCTAATGTAAAAGCCATCAAAAGGTGTAAGGTTTTAGTTAAACTAACCAAGTTTTATTTTAATTTAAATCTTTCTATCTCTTCTCTGTTTCAACTTCCCGTCAGAAGAAGCGCGCGTTTTCAGATTATGCTAATTTGAAGAACAGCCAAGTACTATTTAAACCAGAGGTATCTCTTAGTGTGAGAGAGAGAGCTTTTAGTCTCGGACCACTGTCATTCTGTTCGACGTTCGCCTGACCAGCTAGCAGTTAAAATTATAAGCCATAGTGATTACTACGTGATTGCATATTGAAATAAATTGAAGTGCGCTAGTATTAGTAATTCTTGCTACGCACCATTTAGTTAGAGGCCAAACTCCGCGATTTGCTCTGTGAGCAAAGATTAATTAGATTTCTATTTTAGTTTTAGTATTAAATTTATTTGATTGTTAAGTTAGGCCCAAGTGTGGTCTTTTACTTTCTGTATCCCTCTCGAGTTGGGAAGTGTGTAAATAATAGTGATTTAATAAAAGAGGATTTTAAATCGCTTTCAAGTGCAGTTATTCTCCAGCACAGTATCTACACCAGAACAAAGAGCATTTTTCAGCTCCCTGTTCCAGTTCAGGACTTAAGGCTAAGGACCCTAGTAAGTACTTCACCATGTTCGCTAAACACATGCACAGAACACTCAGTCCTGACAGTGGCGCCCGAACAAAAAGAAGAGGATGGCCTCAAAGACAAGAAGACGAACCTGAGATACCTGCTGTACCTGTCCAGAATCCTGAGATAGCACCTCCTGGCTTAGAAGGATTTGGCTACATCATACAAACCACGCGAGCAGCCATGAAGCCAGCGGCAAGTTTTGACGGCAAGACAGCCGTAATTAATTTCCTGGAAAAGCTAGACTCCCACTTCATGCTATATCCAGTTCACGAATTTCAGAAAGTCGCTCTCGCTACCAGCGCCTTGAAGCGCCAAGCGCTAAATTGGTTCAAGTGCATTGGAAAGAATCTCTTGGGGGAACCAGGAAGCCCCACATATACGTATGAAAATTTCAAAAATTCCTTGGTGAAAGCATTTCCTGTAGTACGAGACAGAGCCAGACCGGAAGCGGAACTTTTTAGTCGATATCAAGAAAAAATAGGAGATTTGTCTAATTTTATTTTGAGAAAAATTCAAGTTTTCAAGCTTTTGTATGGAAGTCGCCCGGATCCTGAAGTTATTCAAATTATACTTCCTAGGCTACTGCCCCAAGTTCAAGATTTCATCGAGCTAAGAAACCCAACGACGTTAGACAGATTATTTGAGCTCGCAGTACAATTTGAAAGCCGAAGAACAGCCGACAACGAACGACGACGCCAATTTGAGCGAAGAAGTCAGTGGAGTTCGCCAAGACCCCAGCAGAAGCAAAATCAAAGTTGATACGGGAAGCGAGGGGAAATATAGAAATGGCCCAGAGAAAACAAAAATTATATTATGACGAAAAGAGAAGAGAGGTCAAGTACAATGTGGGAGATGAAGTTCTGAAAATAAAACATAGCTTGTCAAATGCCTCAGAAGAAAAGGTGGGGAAATTTTTTCCACGTTTTGAAGGCCCTTTCATAATTGTGAAAGTTACACAGGCAGTGGTTATATTAAAAAGAAATAATGGACAAACAATTACGGCGAATGTGGATCAAATCAAGTCGTATTATAACCGAAATAAAATGTCACTATTTAAAGATTTTTTCCAGAATCCGAGGCAATCTAATAGCACGGAAGATGTACTTCAGTGAAAACAGCAGGAACCAGCTACAATGGCATCGAAAAGTCAGAAAAAGAAAGCTCCCCCTCAACAAAGTAGAAGTAAGAACCAAAAATGTGGATTCAAAAGAAAGTCTCACGATGCAGGTGAGCAGACCTACGAACGGACCTACGAGCAAACCAAGAGACGAAAGCAGAATTGGCAAGGAAAGCCCAATGTATCCAAAAGAACTGCGGAATCATCGGACAGTTGCCTGAGAAGCAAGCAGCCTCGATTGCAGCCTGAGAATCAACGTCCCGAATACAGCAGGAACCAGGAGCAGCAACGAACAAGGGCCCAGGAGCGAAGCGCCCAGTCCACCAAACTTCCAGCAGAGCAACCTCCTCCTCAGCGCAAATATCCGAGGATACGACGACGGAATTGTAAAAGGAAAAGAGATGAACAAGCTTTCAAGGACCAACAACCAAAGTCAAGGAGACTGGCCCAAGCGTCAACGTACAAAACCTTCAAGGACTGGGCCATGAAAAGGATGGATGACTACAACAAGATAAGTAGCATTTCTTATTCAAAAGTTTAGTTAATTTTCGAGTGTACTGCAAGTTGCAGGGTCGATTTTACCTCAAGCGAGGTTGAGTTTTACGCCAAGTGGGCGATAAGTGCTCATCTTGAAAGAAAAATCTTTTGGTTTAAAAAATTGTAATTCTGCAAAGACTTAAAATTACTTAATGTTTGTAAAGTAGATTCTTAAGTATTGTAAATAGATTAATTTTGTAAAAGCAATGAATTGCTGAAAAGAAAAATGTTAACTAAATGATTTTGTATGACGCTTTGTCGAAAGACTTGTAAAATGTCTAGAATGAAAAATCGGAAATTTGAAGAACACGATTTAATCTATGGACTATTATTTCAGTGTAATGGAATATTTCAGGAAAGTACCTTGAGAAAGGAATAGGAAGCACTTTCTGTAAGCTTAGAAACTTAACCTACATTTGTATTTCATGATTGCTATGAAATTGTTAAAGTGTTATAAAATGTAACAAATAATATTATGCTAGCAATGCACGCTAAGTGCAATATCAATGTGAAATATATGTGCAAACGGCGAATTGTATGCATAAAAATTTAAAGAATGCAAGTGTTAAATAGGCTTTCCACCAAATACACTTAAAGTGTTAGACATAAAGCTAGTGAGAACCTCAGGTTTAGCTGGTTATAGGGCGTCTTTTGAGGTCTCGTATGTCAAGTTCTAACTAATATTAGTCGATCGTAGGTAGTAGATTTGAACACCCCCGAACACAGAAAAACCCGCAATGGCGGTTTGCTTTTCATCCAACACCGGTAAGAGAGCATTGGGGGAAGAATTTAATTGTGCTTGAATGATAATGTGTGTGTGTGCGAATTTACACGGGAAAGAATAAATAATTGTACCTAGAAATTACTGTTATTATGTTGTACTAAAATTCCTTTCCTTCCAGATTTTGCTGGAAGTACTAAGACTTATGAAAGAAAAATGTTGAAGATTGTTGTTCAAGCAAATTTGGTCTGTAAAGAAAAATTTTTCACAAACAGATATTGCCTTGTAAGAGTTGGCCTAAGTTTAGAACAGTTAAATTTTGACTATTTGTTTAGAATTGTGAGTTTCAACATGGTCCGTTTGGACCACAGTAGTTTAACTACCGCAATTCTGGCGGGAAGTATGTAAGGTTTTAGTTAAACTAACCAAGTTTATTTTTTGGTTTATATGGATCCCCGAGGGGTTCCAACCAAGTTTATTTTAATTTAAATCTTTCTATCTCTTCTCTGTTTCAACTTCCCGTCAGAAGAAGCGCGCGTTTTCAGCTTATGCTAATTTGAAGTACAGCCAAGTACTATTTAAACCAGAGGTAGAAACCTCTCAGTGTGAGAGAGCTTTTAGTCTCAGATCACGGTCATTCTGTTCGACGTTCGCCTGACCAGCTAGCAGTTAAAATTATAAGCCATAGTGCTTACTACGTGATTACTTATTGAAATAAATTGAAGTGCGCTAGTATTAGTAATTCTTGCTACGCACCATTTAGTTAGAGGCCAAACTCCGCGATTTGCTCTGTGAGCAAAGTTTAATTAGATTTCTATTTTTGTTTTAGTATTAAATTTATTTGATTGTTAAGTTAGGCCCAAGTGTGGTCTTTTACTTTCTGTATCTCTCCCGAGTTGGGAAGTGTGTAAATAATAGTGATTTAATAAAAGAGGATTTTAAATCCCTTTCAAGTGCAGTTATTCTCCAGCACAGTATCTACACCAGAACAAAGCGCATTTTTCAGCTCCCTGTTCCAGTTCAGGACTTGAGGCTAAGGACCCTAGTAAGTACTTCACCATGTTCACTAAACACATGCACAGAACACTCAGTCCTGACAAAAGCCGTTGACCTCAAACGTAGAAGCTTCTCCCAGCCTTTCCTTTCATATTCATGATCGCTACACAGGACACGATTGTGCAAATTAAGGATTTTATTCGGTAAATAGCGACAATATTTTTTTTAAGAAATCGAAATGCCATGGTCCACTATGTACACTCATGAAATTTGGTTGTATTTCGTCCAATACTTAACTCGGTTGAGGGCTTTGAATACCTCTCGTTATTTTATAACCACCCTGTATATAAGGATATGTGTTATATATGTAAATCCTTTGTCGTTATTAAAATGAATAGCAGCCTTTTAGAGAAGTCAGTTTCTAGGTGAAAGCATGAATAAATACACTCACGTTTGTGAAAATTGCAACACCATGAAGGACTTACGCGAGTGAGCTGAAATTTTCAGGAAATGCAAAGTAGCGCATGATATGCAAATGATTAGAATTGCAAATCCGTAGCGCATGCGTATGCTGAGCAGCGCCCTCTGAACGGCTGATGGATCCGAATAAATAGACGGCTGTAGCGAGGCGTGTATGGTTATCGGTGGTTATCTGCTAGTGGTAAACGTTAACTCAATCTGTACTTATGCCTCGTCGACGAAAGAGAGCGAGATTTGAACAACTTACAGAGTTTGAACGAGGGAGAATCATCGGCCTTCGTGAAGCTGGATTGTCGTATCGTGCAGTAGCCTCTCGTGTGCAGCGTAACAGCAGCACAGTGATGCGCGTTTGGAAGCAGTGGACGGACGAGTGTCGGACAACTCGGAAATCCGGGAGTGGACCCCGAAATGTGACGTCAGCTCGCGATGATAGACACCTGGTCCGCATGGCGCGGACGGACCGTACAGCTTCCTCTAGACAATTGGCAGCACTGTGGTCAATAGCTACAGGTGTTTCATTGTGTGCTTCATCAATTCGTAGACGTCTGCTGCAGTGTGGACTGCGCGCACGGACTCCTTTATACAGGATCCCCCTAACGCACGACCATCGCCGCCTGCGGCTACAATGGGCCAATCAGCATAGAGACTGGCGTGCTGATTGGCAGCATGTCGTGTTTTCTGACGAATCCCGCTTTAATTTGTGGTACCATGATGGCCGCATTCGTGTCAGACGCTATGCCGGTGAACGCCACCTTCCGGAGTGCATTATCGAACGCCACAGTGGACGAACACCCGGAGTTATGGTCTGGGGCGCCATAGCATATCATAGACGATCTCAATTGCTACGAATTGTGGGCAATCTGAACAGCAACCGGTATATCCGTGAAGTTCTACAGCCCGAAGCTGTTCCCTTCCTTCAAAGCTTGCCAGGCGCTGTATTTCAACAGGACAATGCCCGCCCTCATACTGCTCGGATTGTTAAATCCTTCTTTGCAGCGCAGCAGGTACAGCTTCTTCCTTGGCCTGCGTGTTCCCCGGATATGTCGCCAATTGAACATGTGTGGGATGTCATTGGTCGGCGTCTTGCTCGTGATCCTCGTCCTGTTGCGTCTGCAGACGAACTTTGGGTACGCGTACAAACGATATGGAATGCTCTTCCTCAGTCAGACATTCAAACTTTGTTTGACTCCATGCCACGTCGTGTAGCAGCACTTATTGCGGCGCGTGGTGGCCACACAAAATACTGATTCTGATCTCTTGTTCTTGTTTGTTTGCTTTGAACATTTAATCATTTATTTGTACCACTACCACTCAACTGTGTATTAAATTGCATTCAATTATGACGATTCCTTCTTGGTGTTGCAATTTTCACAAACGTGAGTGTACATTTCGAATTCAAAATTTGGATTCATTTTTAAGATTCTATGCAATAAAATTCTGCTGGGGCTTTTGTATATTTGCATGCATAATTTGAAGCGATGTTGCTCAGAGAACATAATATACTCAATAGAGGCTAAAAATTATAATTTGAAATAATTTAATATTTCCATAATAAACCTTTAGTATTTCTAATATTTCACAAAATTATTTACGCGTTTCATTTGCTAAAATAACTTGATTAAAATGACTTTTTCAGAATTTTTGTGCTATTATTATATCGATACATATATGGAATGAAATATGTTTAATGAAGTTCTTTAGATGCTACTGGAAATGTCTGGAAACTCTAACGACAATGAATTTATCTTACTGTAAAAGTATTGAATATTTTATCTAGCATACAAGTATTTTTGAAAGATGAATAGAAAATGTAATCTGTTCTTGGTGCAATATTACACCAAACATTTGAAAATAGAGACAAAAGAGTAACGTTCCAAAGTAAAACATAAAATTAGGGAAAGCAATAACCTTGTGTTGGCGTAGATTTTAGTCACGGCTATGTCGATTTCGAGGGCAGACAAGTACAGGCCCTCTTCATCAGGAGCAAAGAAATCGGCTAAATGATTTCTTTGCTCCGGATGAAGATGTACCTGTTTGCCTTCGAAACCGGTCTATACTAAAACATATGACAAACACAAGGCTGTTGCTTTGCCTTATTTGAAAATAAGTTTCATCTTTTGAATGTATATAATACAAAAGCAGTTTTATATATGATTAGGCTACAGCTTATATGATAAGTATTCTGTAGTAGTAAAACGAATTGTATGAATATAGATTATTATATCTAATGTATTGGTGTCAGTCAACAGCAGCCTTAGGCTTTAGGAAATTACAGTACAAAATACACTCTTAGACAAAAAAAAAAGTCGCACCAAAAAGGAGTTACCCGAATGGGACGAAAATCAGTAGAAGTGATGTACATGTACAGAAAAACAAATGATTACAGTTTGAGAAAAATTGGATGATTTATTGAAGTGACCGAGCTTCCCAAAGTGGAAAAGTCAGTAACGCGTTTGTCCACCTCTGGCCCTTATGCCAGCAGTTATACGACTTGGCATCAATCGATAGAGATTGCAAATGTTCTTCTGAGGGATATCGTGCCAAATTCTGTCCAACTGGCTCGTTAGCTCGTCAACATCCCGAGCTGATTGGAGGGCTCTGCCCATAATGCTGCAAACGTGCTCAATAGAAGAGAGTGCTGGCCAAGGTAATGTTCGGCAAGCACTAAGGCAAGCAGTAGAAACATGTGCAGTGTGGAGGCGGGCATTATCTTGCTGAAATGTAAGCCCATGGTGGCGTGAGATGAAAGGCAACACAACGGGCCTTAGAACTTCGTCGACGTACCGCTGTGCTGTAAGGTTCCGACGGATGACAACCAAAGGGGTCCTACTATGAAATGAAATGGCACCCCAGACCGTCACTCCTGGTTGTCAGCCTGTCTGCCGGAGGACAGTCAGGTTGGTATCACAGCACTGTCCGGGGCGTCTCCAGACTCGCCTTCGTTGGTCACCGGGGCTCAATTCAAAGCGGGACTCATCACTGAAGATTATTCTATTCCAGTCAGTGACATTCCAGTGCGAATGAGTCCGATACCGCTGCAAACGGGCTTGACGTTGTACAGAGGTCAATGGTAGTCGGCGCAAGGGGCGCCGTGACCTCAGCCCCCTTTCTGTGAGCCGTCATGAATGGTCCTTGCGGTCACTGAAGCACTAGTTGCACGTACAATCGATGATAATGATGCATCTGGGGCTGTGAGTGCCGCTCTGACGATTGCTCGGTCTTCTGTCCTTTTTCTAGGCCTACCGCTTCCTTCTTGACGCTGTGTGCGACCATGGTGCACCCATTCCTGCCAACAACGTCTCATAGTGGTATTGCTCCTGTTCAAATGTCGAGCTATTCGTCGATAAGGCCAACCGGCCTCTGAGCTCAACTACACGACCTCTCTCAAATTCTGACATCTGAGCATATCATTCGCGCACCTGTATGCGAGGCATAGTTACTGTCTACAAGAGTACACGGAATGCAATTCGTGAAGAATTTACGACCTGAAATCGTCATTTCTCCTCTTAAATATCCTGGCAGTTGCGCAGATCAGATGGGCTGTAGCGACATCCGTTCATTCATTGTCAGCCAAAATGTAAAATTTTGCATTTTCTGTCGAAACCAGTAGGCATATCAATTTGCGTGCGTCCAATTTGCTTTATATCTTCTAGGTGCGCCGTTATTTTTGTCTAAGTGTGTACATAAAAGTAAAAAATATGTGGATATATAGGGATATGTATGATAAGCTATAAATTAAAACCAAATTTTGAAACAAAAATCAGATCTTTGATATCCTCTTTGAATCGACATATGATTATATATTATAAAATTTACGAATGTCTTTCATAATTGGCGAATGACTGTGCGTTTTCAGTATTTTTTTAGGCGGGCACTTGCCTTTTCGGCATTGATCATTCCTAAGGCCGGAAGTGATGGCCATTTATCGTGGAGGCACCTAATAGGCGGCCACCGTTACTTCCTATGAAGAAACACTTAATTTACATCCATGCCATCTCCGGGATTCGATCCTGGCCCTTCGCCGCTATCGCAGTCGGCTTTCGTAATCACTATACCGTCTGGGCGTCTGCTGGCAAATTAACGTAGTCTCAAAATTTCTGAGTTAGTGATTCGCTGCTCACTCCTCTGTGCTATGGGTTCTGAAGCAGAGTGATGGATATTGTTCTTTTAACATAACTGTAGGCAATATTTGTATCATTTGTTTTCATGCCAGTTCAGAAAATTGTCGTAAATTCATAAATCATTTCAAATTTTGGAAAATGAATAACTGTTAAAAGAATGTAAGCCTAGTTCCTATTAAACTCATCCGACGACTTGAAAATCTACTGCTGTTACTGCGCAGGGCTATATTTAACAAACAAACTGGGTTCTTCAACAAATGATGTTAGCGGAGTAACTTGTAATCGTTATGTTACATAGATTATGACATAAAAAACCTTTCAGCTTGCCATTTCTTTCAAATGGTTGGTAGCAGGAGACAAATGACAGAAGATCCTCTAATATCATTCTTTCAAATATTGCCAGTCAGCTAGAGATATTTAATAGCTAACTGTGGTATACCTGATAAATCATGATACAAATCGGATTCTTTTTGCTCTTTTACTGATTGGTTCTATAAGTCTACAGACATTTTCTGTACAAATATTTAGCTGTTCTACTTTTAATCGAATATCAAAGATCTCTCCTTTGCATGTTGTTCAACTCAAAAATTATTGACTATGTTACTAGCCTACATGGAAGAATATGCTTTATTATGTTTTAGAAAATGATTCTCTATTCGTTAAGAAAAAATATTATTATTATTTTTATAGAAAGGTTTCAAAATAATTAAGAGAAAGCACATCAAAATATAATCGATTAGGCTAGAGTGTCTTTCAGAAAAATTGCATGATTATTATTACTTGAATGATTGCTGGTAAAATATGCTTCCAATTTTGAGAAATAAATAAAATAATTTAGGGTTTTTATGCTAGGGTCAGCAGACCAGTTCTGGTTGAAATTTAAAGAAATTTGTACCTAATAAGTCAAAATTATTAACGGCAGAAATAGTTTTGTAACCATAGTAGTAAAATAAAAGTACCATTTTTACATATCGGACTATTTTTATACAATTATTTACCCGATATCTTTTCTACAACTACGTATATCACATTTTGAATCGAAATTTCTAAAAACTGCTTTTTGCATCAATTGAACACATATAGGTATACAAAGGAATGGGTGTCGAATTATCTATTTGAAGAAACATAAAAATTAGAAATTCCGCGTTTCACAAGCTTCATGGACCCTAAACACAGGATAAAATTATGCTAAATCCGCATAATTTTGGTACACATAAGGCAAATTATGCATCATGGATCTATATGTTTTACTAAAAGATCTTACGTAGAACAAGCTACTGGTTGGAAATTTCATCGCAATGGGCTCTTTTTTTTAAACCAATGGTGGGCTTTCAGCTTCAGAGACTTCGGCTTGGCCACTACTAAGGCCAGAAGGGGGTCACTTTATAAAGTATTCCTTCCGCCTTCTTCGCATGCCTTCCTGGTGGAGTGGTCATCACGTTCGACGCATGTTCGAGAGGTCGTGGTTCGAGTGCCGGCGAGGGTATTGCTCATTTTTCACGCGTCCTGCTTCTAAATAACCTAACGACTCTACAACTTTATTATGGAGGCACCCAATAGGTGGGCCAGCTTTGCCTCCTATGAAGGGACGGTCCGAGGCAGGCCTCCTGGACTCGGGAGCTGTCGCTTCAAGATAGTGGAGGGCGTAGGACATATACCCGCTTACCTTTGTTAGACACCAGGTGTTCCCATCTTTCGTCACCTGTCACCTATAAAGAAACGGACAATTACAACCATGCCTTCTCCGGGATTCGGACCCAGGCTCTTCGGTATTGCAGTTGGCTTCCCTAACCACTATACCGTCTGGGTTGCAATAGGCCAATGCTGCAAATGATTGTCATAAAATTAAATATCGATATAAAAAAAAGGCAATGCAGTGAAGTTTTTAAAGTAGGTTTCTATAATGCCTCGTCACAGCGCACTTTATTTGTATTTTGCATTTGATTTTAGATGATTGCTTGGAAATTTTCTGAGTTTCAGAAAATATTATTCTACTCCATTATGTAGCATATGCTCACATTTTTTTAATAATGTTGTCAGTTGGCTTTCTCTCTATAGATAATTTTACTTGTCGATTCAAATATTAGTTCTTGCTTATTCCTTGTGGAGTATTTTATGTTAATTAACAATTATTATAGTTTAGACCTTTACTATAATTTATCCTTTACGCTAACCCTCATCAGGATGGAAATGATTGTAGAATATTTGACTCGAGAGTTTTTAATGTTTTAGATAGACACTTTAGTAGCGGCAACCTGCAATTTATGTTATATCGCCCAGCTCTTACTGTGTTTATTACGGCTTTACGAGAAACATTTGCTTCAAATAATTTATGTTCGATGAAATAAAAAGATAAAAAAACAGAACTATTTGGAAGCCCAAATGTTTTTAACTATTAAGAAAAATTACAGTAATTATATCTAATTTCACTAATCATTTTCCCCGCAGTAATTTTTCGATGAATCATTCTAAAATTTCGAACTTTACGTTGTGTTTAGACATGTGTGTGAGATGTATGAATAAGTACTTCATGCATAAAATTTATAAATAAAAAATGTATATTTTATGTTGTTTTGTTATTTACTATGAAAGAATTTTAATACACTTTAGTACATAGAATGCTTCGCTAATTATATCTTCTAAATTTATCTTCTAAATATAATATGTATAATATATCCTAAATTTCATCATTGTTGAATTTCCCGTATCGTAGCCATTTTACATTTTCCCTAATGGTGTTGTAGAGTCATTAGGTTTTTTTTTTTATTTGGGAAGCGTGAACAGTGCGCAATGCCCTCGCCGGAACTCGAACCTAGACCTCACGAATACGCGCCAAGTGTGCTACCGTTACACCAAGAAAGCCTGCTGGAAGAAGAGAAACAGTACCTTACCATGTTAAAGGGCTACTGAGAGTGAAGTGACCTAATCGCTAAATCTCGGTGGTGATGAACTATTGTCGAACTCCTTTCCGTTCGAACGCTAATGCAGTGTCATAAAATTATTGTGATGCGAGAGACGTTAAAAATGAGCAACTCTTTCGCCGAGACTCGAATACGCGCTGAGCGTGCTGCATTACACAACGAAGGCATGCTAGGAAGAGGAAGAAAATATTTTATAGTGCAATAAATCTTGAATATCGGAATCACTATTTGACCTCTCGAACTGTTCCAACGAAGCATTTCATTAATGTGTTTCAGATACATCAAACTTAAATTATTATTGTTATTGCTATCTTCAAAATACCTATTTTATATATTTCTCCTGCCTTCTTCTGTTATGGTATAATGGTAGCATACTCGACGCAAATTCGAGAGGTCAACGGTTCGAGTCCCGACAGGGGCATTGCTCATTTTTCATCTCTCCTGCTTCGAAATAACCTAATGTCTCTACAGTGATGCTCGAACTAAAAGACGGTGGTAGATGATGATTCTCCATCACCAGGATGGATCTGGCGACAGGATCGCCTAATCCTCAGTCACCCTTTAAAAGGGGGAATATATAAGGTATTTCTCCTGCCTTCTTAGCAAGCCTTTGTGGTGTAGTGGTTAGCACACTCGGTGCGTATTCGAGTCCCGGCGAAAGCATTGCTCATTTTTCGCATCTCGTGCATAAAATAACCTAATATCTCTACAGAGGCGCCCGAACTAAAAGGTAGCAGATGATGATTCTTTACAGCCGGGATTTGGAGATTGGGTCATACCATAATCCCCGGTCGCTCTTTAAAAGGGGGATTGTATAAAGAATTTTCTTCCTCCTTCGAACATGCCTTCATGGTGTAATCGTTAGCATACTCGGCGCGTATTCGAAAAGTCCGTGGTTTGAGTACCGGCAAGGGCATTGTTCATTTTTCATCTCTCCTGCTTCAAAAAATGCCTAATATCTCTACACAGAGATGTGATTGATTACAGGTTCATTAATTAAGCATACTTACAGTTTTCAGCTGACTACTCAAAAAATTAATGCAAGTTTTAAACTGAACAATCACGGAAAATGCGAAAAGTCCTAATCTAGTGGTCATAAAGGTGGAAAAAAACTGTGTTTGTATTAAAATTAAAAGGTTTAGGAAAATGATTAAAAGCTGGCATTATTTTAGTTTCTAGGTTATTTTCCCTTCATTTTCCAACTGATATTTGAACGCAAAAGAGCACTTTTGACACTTTAATTTATTTTTTAGTACAATTATTACTCGTACCATTCAAAGGCGCACTTGGAATATAATGCCAACCATTTTGCGTGCCGTTTGGAATACAGAAGTTAAGGACTTTTAAACTGGTTACATTTAAGTGAAGCATAAAAAATAAGGACTATTTGTCGTATTTTAAACTTGAGTGTCATTTTCTCCAATCATTCCGCAATGATTGGAAAGATTTGAAAACTAATTGAGTTTTGTTTTATGGGAATGAATATGTCAATCTTGTGAAGTTATTCACTTGAAACATTGGAATGAACATTTTAATGAAATGGATGTCATACGGCATTTAAAGAACATAATGATCATATCTCATTAATCTAAAGACATAACTAATCATCAAAAGTTTTAAAGCTTTTGAAGTACTGAGTTATTGAAATTGATCAGAATCGTTGTTTATTTGGTTACACTTACATTTGCTTGAATTAAAATTAGTCTAAACGTTTAGCCTGAAAGATAAGCTATCGTAACAACGTGTTATTACAGCGTTAAAACACAAAATGATTACAACAGAAATAGCAGCAGTTAAAATTATTGTGCTAAAACTTGAATTAGAAAGTTAAACCTAGCGAACAAAAATTTACTTTTTGTTGAACTAACAAACAATGTAAATTGAGTTATTTACTCTTCACATGTTAAGTGCTATTGTAGTAGTAGTTCTGTAAGATTTAACTAGCTAATTACCTGTTATTTAATAGCACTTAAGAAAAACATCATTCTCGACGAATTCCACAAAGAGGAGATTTTTTTGCAGTCGGCTGGCATTGTAACTTGAATTTTTACTCCTCTTTAAAAAACCCTTTTGACTTTGTATTCTGTCGGAATAGTCAAAACAGTAGAAGTATAGAACAGATTTTAACATAATCGAAACGTATTAATTAAAATCAGTTTTACATGTTTAACAGGCATACTTCATGAAGTTAACAAATACCAGCCCAAAATTCAGCAAGAATACCTGATGAGATAGTAGCAAAAAGTCTGTCCTACTTGTACATCTTTAGAATGGAAATTCTAAATCGTAGAAAAGAATGGAATTTCGTGGTATTATTGCTAATTCCTTACGGATCACTGTTGTGGTATAAGGTATTTTCTCTCTCCATTCTGCATGCCTTCGTGGTGTAACGTAGCACACTCGGCGCGTATTCGAGAGGTCCAGGCTCGAGTCCTGGCGAGGACCTGCTCATTTTTCACCTCTCCTGCTTCAACTAATCCTAATGACACAGCAGTGGCGCCCGAACTAAAGGTAATGGACGATGATTCTTCACCACCAGGATTTGGCGATGGGGTCCCCTAATCCCCAGTCGCCCTTTAAAAGGGGGAGTATATAAGGTATTTTCTCCCTCCTTCTAGCATGCCTTCGGGGTGTAACGGTAGCATACTCGGCGCATATTCGAGAGGTCCAGGTTCGAGTTCCGGGGAAGGCAATGCTCATTTTTCATGTCTCCTGCATCAAAATAACCTAATGATTCTACAGTGGTACTAAGTGAGTTAATCAAAGACTGCTTTATTAATCTTCTGTTTTAAGCAGTAATTAGTAGTTCCGGTACAATGAGCAGTGTTCTAAAAAAGAGCGCAGCATCAGTTCTGATCCTTTTCATGAGTTTCTGCGAAAAAGTCTACTAATTTATGTTTAAATCAAATTTCCTTGCAAATGCCTTAGAAAATATTAGTTTTTAAAAACCTTCAAGGTTACAGCAAAGTAAAGAATACACAGGTTACAGTTTTCACAAAAGTAAATGTAGTTTTATAAATGTTAAACCCGTATTGCATATTATAAATCAAAGCGTTAGACACATCATATATACCCTCACATTTAATTATCGAAATGCTTTCATATCCAAAATTTTAATATTTAAGAATTTCCATTAAAACGATACATCATGCAATATTAATCAAAGCATCTGAGTCAAAAGGATTACAAGTTGTTTAATAAAATCGCAATGTAAATATGCAAGAATTAAGAATCTGTTAACATATTTCTTCGTTCGTATGCTTGAATGAAATACAAACTTGATATTTCATCTAATGAGTTTCCTAGCAACCTGAAAATGAAACATGTTATTAACAGGAAAGAGAAAAGGTTTTATCGATAAATTATGTGTAAAAACTTGAAACAAGACATAAAAAAACTAGATATGTAGTAATACGTAGAAGCAATTTACCATCCTTTTACTCAGGATTTATTCTCGCAATTTATAATCCCCGAGTTCGAAGATAGCATTAATAACATAGCACTAACTTACGTTTAAGCTGATAAAATTCGACGTATTTTCAGTACTTTGAAGTTGAGTATTTAGAATACAAGGAGATCATTAATTTATGGGAACTTGGTAAAAAATATTCTCATGTGCATTTACTGATAATATATTCCCTATTGGAGGATTTAAAATTTATTTTCAAAGAAATATGTTTTTGAAATATAATTTAAATCTACATAGGGAAATAAAAACTTACAAAGCGAATATTTTAAAATTTTTAAGGAACGTTTCGTAAATCAAGCTCTTATAAAAAGTATTTAAGTTACTTTCAGCTTTTGAATAATAATATTTGGAATTAGTTTTGCTCTTCTACTGACAGAGCTCTAAGTCATTACCAACATTAGTATTTACATTTTACATTTATTAAAATGCTACAATTTTCTATCTGACTTCTAATTTTAATCATCTCTTATCTTTTTACTTCCTTACTTTATCTTGTACGAAGTAAAGGAAGTATTGTAATCATGCAAAATTCCGGGTACTATATTTCAACGAGAATATCCATTTTGACAGCTATCGAATGCAATTTAACGATATTTTTACGTGACATCTCTACGTAATGACAGAATAAAAGACTCTTTTCCCCTCAAAGAATTACAAAACTGATTTAAAATGGATTCAGAGGAGATTTTTTCGTGGCGTCTGTGCGTACGTACGTATGTATGTATCTCGCATAACTCAAAAACGAATATCCTCAGAACGTTGAAATTTTGTACATAGGACTGCTGTAACATGCAGATATGCATCTCCTATTTTGATTGCAATCCGCCGCACCGAAAGTATATATATATATATATATAACCACTCTGTTACCCGGTTCAGTGAGCTCAGTTTCTTTATATGTTTGTAAAGTGTATATTTTTGCTTTAAAAATGATAAAATTATGCTCTGATCTCCCGGTTAATGTTTTTATGCCTTTAGTTAACCTGAGTGCAGTAGCTGTAGAATTATTTAAAACTTGTTTAAGCGTCGCTAAGCCTAATTTTTTTACGACAGCAGCCATATTTGTTTACATTTGAAACTTGGCAGAATAGTGGATTTGTTAAATTATCATTTAAGTTATTGACTTAGCATAGCGTTTACAACAAATTAAGTCAGTTTCTACGCCTTCATTGTCTTTTTGCCGGATGATACCAAAAGTAAACTTTCAGTTTTTTTCACCGAAAAATATGCCTTCATGCCCGCCAGCCGAATTGCTTGCTTTTGAGTAAAAACTTTAATTTTAATTGTAAAAATTGTTCTTTATATTGTTTTAGCTGTATTTATGTTTTATACTTTTCTATATTCTTCAATTTTCAATAAACGTATTTTGAGGTTTTATGCATTTTTGACTTGTCGCGAAGTAATAACTGAATTAATTGAATGGCAAATACAGAAATGTATTTCTAATGAAATTCGAGGAAATAAGTTTAACTAAGATGCAGCAAAAAATGCGTATAACTTAATTATTCGGACAAGGAAGTCATGATGTGTATGCATCAGAATTTGTTTTCTGATAACCATGCAAGTGAAGAAAATATTCACAATATTTAAGATTCCAGTTAACTTAACTTAGAAACGTGACTATTTCCGTTTTATTACGAACCCATTTATTAAATAAATCTATCAATATATCTCCCATTGTGTCTTGCAAAGTGTCGGTAGGGAGATGGTACAAATTAGCATCTTTCTCATTCCTTCTTAAATTAAAACTTCTTAAATTTTGTTTTGTGGAATAAAAACAGAAATTAAGTTAGAAATATAACGATCACACATGGCCCACTCAGAGCTCTTCTCGTAAAGGCTGGATTTTAAATGATCGCCATTAAGACTTCTTACAAATAAACTTAATTTGTTGCCTCTATGTCTTTCCGACGTTGTCTATATAATATAATTTGATGATTTATCGATAACCTTACAAGATCTATCTCTCCTGTTCCACATAAATTTGTGAGGACTGAAAATTCTGTATTCTTTGAGAACATGGTAAATTCTGTAAAGGGTTCTTAACCTAAAGTTTTCAGTCCTGAACTGGAACAGGGAGCGGAAGGTACGCTATGTTCTGATGTAACTGCTGGGCTGGATAATAACTGCACGTGAAGGGATTTGAAATCCTCTTTTATTAAATCACTATTAAATACAAACTTCCCAACTCGGGAGAGATACAGAACGTAAAAGACCGCACTTGGGTCGAACTTAACAATCAAATAAATTTAACTAAATACCTAAATAGAAATTAAATTAAACTTTGCTTCGCAGAGCAATTCGCGGAGAATAGCAAGATATACTAATACTACCGCACTTCAAATTGTTTTACAATGCAATCACGTAGTAAGCACTATGGCTTATAAATTTAAACTGCTAGCTGGTCAGACGAACGTTGAGCAGAGTGTCCGTGATCTGAGGCTAAGCTCTCTCACAATAAGAGGTTTCTACCTCTGGCTTAAATAGTACTTGGCTGTACTTCAAAATTAGCATAAGCTAAAACCGCGCGCTTCTTCTGACAGGAAGTTGAAACAGAGAGGAGATAGAAAAGATTTAAATTAAAATAAAACTTGGTTAGTTTAACTAAAACCTTACAAACTGATCTAGATGTTAAAAATGAACCTGGTGAATTCTCGCACAGGAGTGAAGTAAATCAGCACAGAAGAAGGTTGAAAATAACACCTTTCTATTTCCAACTAAGAACAGAAAGGCATGTCCTTCGTGCTTTACAATAACACCGACAACTTGCGGTGGAACGTAAATATAAATTAATTCAAGTCTAAATAGAATAGCACTTACTGGATTAGCACGTTATGTTATGGCTAACTTAGGTTGACTCAACAAACCTAACAGGCTTGACAAAATATTGAAATGGCCAATGGGCGCATTAGCGTAACAGAAAGATCAGAAACAAAACATGCGCTGGCTAGCAAACACACGCTTTGAAAAACTCCAAGATTCACCCTTTTAAGTACTCACTTCAGTTAACTTTAAATTTACATCCTGGCAAGGAAATACGAGGAGAAGTTGAGGAGTTAAGGAAAGATAACAAAAATTTGAATAAAAGGTTAGATAACTAAGGGAAACTCTAAAACCTCTGTGCCATTTGAGCAGCGGAAGGATAATAAAGAAGCACCTAAATTTGAATTTAATTTCTCATAACATTCTCGTAATAATGAATTTCGTAACATTTGGCTGAGAGGTCACATAAAATATTGTGATATGTTGTGATGCCAGGAAAAGAGAGAAACAATGTTCAGTGTAAATTTCAAAGAACTTAGTTGTTAAATTAATCTAATACATTTCTATTTGAAAATAAATGAATAAAGATAATTTTATCCCTAGCATTAGAAACATAATATGAATGTACAAAGTATCGTATTACATTGATAACTATTTTTTACCTTTTCTGTATTTTTATCGATACTTACGTATTATCTGGTCGACCGTGAAACTGTCGCCAAGCCGTAACATTTAATGCCATTTATGGATGAAAGTACTGTTACAGCACACTCTTAACAACTACGGTTTTGCTTGATGTAAACTTGATCGATTCTCGAAAAACCATCTTGGGTTTTTGTTAACAAGGATGTAAATTAACTACTATTATTATTGTTTTTGATTTCATTTTGAATGAAATGATTCAGATTTGGGATCTGCTTTCTACAGAACAGCAAACAGCGGATTAATATTAATGTTATGGAATATTACCGTAGAAAATGTGTGTCTCCACGCGATATGGACATGATATAATCAGCTAAATAGTGAAACGGAACAATATAGATTGATGCAGTCGTCTGCGAGCAGTTAGTACTCACAGCGTTCTAACCAGAACTTTCGGTAAAATTGGAGGACCTAAGAAAATATTAGAAATCGATAAAAGCAATTTTATGAAGCACAAAACCAAAATAGGTTAAATATCGATTGTTTATTAAATAAATATGGGTCCACCAGCAGCTGAACAGTAAAGTCGGTGAATGCTGGTAGTTCGGCTAGGATTCGAATTCCAGGAACGAGCTGGCTGCATCAGCATTTTGGTGTTTTTCCCCCTGTCTAACGTGTATGCGAGCCAGTTTTCTTTAGAAAGTCCTCCACGAAGGCATCCTTTTCATTTGCAGTCAAATCTCGAATGCTTTGCCAAAGTCAAAGAAACAAAACCAAACCAATTAAATAAAGAGGCGTCAATTGCTTCAGAATTCTGCAGGAACAACTGGCGCAACTCTGGCGGGTGCTCTTTTTAAATACTTTTTTATATTGCTGTTGAATTGATTTTATGGTTTAAGTGCGAAGAACATGATATTTAATAAATAAATGACACATAAAACGTTAAAAGAACGCATTTTTGGGCCTAATATAAAATCTGAAAGCTTTCAGAATTTCTATTTTTTTTTATTTTATTTAATATTCACAATAATAATATTTTTAGTTATGTCATAAAATCGGTAAAAATAACTTATAGCTGTTTTTAGATTGTTTAAAACTTATAACTACTTTTCATTTCATGAAGGAGGGGGGGAATTTTCGGAAATTTGGTTTTCACTGTGAAATAACCACAGTTGTGTTTTCATTTCTTCCACGATATTAATAATAGCTGTTTTGTAGTTTCAATTAATTAAAAATAAATGAAAAATCTCAAAGGTCTCAGATTTTAAATTGCGTACAAAGGGGCGTTTTTTTAACATTTTGTGTGTTACCTTTATTTATTAAATATCATGTTCTTCGCACTTAACCCATGAAATTCAATTCAAGAGCAATATCGCGAAATAATTTTCAAATGAGCATATCTTTAGAATTTTCGGTACACAGTCTCACGCGCTGGAGATAAAAATGTTTTTTCTGTACAACGCTGCCATTGCTCGCTTTGAAATCCTTGAGTTTTTTAATAAAAAATTCGTTAAAATTTTACAAAATATGAAAGCGATAATAAAACAAATTCTAAAGTTCAAATTTGGACTTCCAGATCCCCATATTCGGCTGGAAACGCTCAATATTCAAAATTTGATGGCATTAGGTACCGTTGTTTTATTACAATGGAACAAACTTGCATACATTTATGCAGATTCTTCAGTATTTAATTTCTTGAAATATAAGATAGGGTGATAATATTTGGTGGCAACAATCTGAAAAGTGAAACAACGATTTTAGTGAATCGAAGCAAAATGTCAAAACGAAATTAATAGTTCTTCTGGGCAAATTGCCTGTTTGGAGTAATAATTTCAGCTGAACGAAATACTTTGGCAAGGAACTTTTCAAATGATCGGCTTCACTTTCTTTAAATATTTATGAGTCATAAATTTTCAGTTTTCGACGTTTTTAAACTCTGAACGTACGAAAGAAGTTTATCAGGTGTTTTCCCCCGCCTTTCAAAGTGTTTAAGAAGCCTAACTAGAAGCACGCTCGGCGCGTAGTCGTAGAAAAGTCTGGATTTCGAATTCCGGCGAGGGCATTGCGGATTTCTTCATTTCCTGACTTCGAAAAAAAATTCTAATGACGCTACAAGTTTCAGAGAAACTTCTTGCATGCTTAGTTCATTCTCGACTGATTTATTAAGCAGAAGGGGAAGAGTTTTTACAGGATTTCTTTATTATTACTCAAAACTCAAATTGCGAGGAAGGGACAGGAAAACATGGTATTTCATAGGTTTTGTCGTATAGCGGCGCGTTTCTTTTGTGCACTTACAAAGATCTAAAGAGTGGGCATAATCTGTGATCCGAAATGATTAAAGAGAACTCAGTGGAAGAATTATCATTTTTTCAGTTGAATAAATGTAAATAAAATAATAAAAATTATAAATTGAATTAATAAAATAATTATAAATTGAAAAAGACAAAACAAGGGGGTAAAGGAATTTGTTTATACGGCAGCTGCGTAACCTGGCTCGAGGAATAGAACGGAGACGTACCTTCATACTTTATTCTTCAGAGATATCTTTAACGAGTGTTGGATATTCTTGTTGAAGAAAACACGGCTGTAATGTTATCATCGAACGGAAATACTTCAATCGGTTGCCTACAGAAAGTCTTAATATTTTATGCTTTTTCCTCAGAATGTAAATAGTTTTTTGATTTCCACTCAGCGAATGAGAATCTCAGAGAATGAGAATTCTATGTCACAATAACATGAAATCTAATGAGAACTTTATAAACTGTCAAATCTGCATCGCAGCAGTACAATGATAACAGTATAGTTCAATAATAACACTACAGGTGAAACATCTGCACAATAATAGCATTGAACCGGCACCTGTGACATAGCGAAGTTTTGTGCTATTATTATGTAAACAGAGGAAATAAGCCAAAGAAACGTCGTCAGAAGTTCGAAATATACCCGTATAGTTAAATTAACATCTCTAAAGTTCTAAATTCTTGTTCACTTCTAAATTTTCAGTTGCATTGCCTTTCTTCCTGCAGACTCACCCATTTTAATGAATATCATTTAGAACTGAATTGATGCGATGTTTCCTAAAAGAACTAATGCTTTTAGGGAATTTCTGGCGCTGTTGGGGTCATTTTTTCTTACTTCCGCCATTACATTGATGCGTTTTGAAGTAAACAGGCTTTCGCCATTTCCACATTTTTCAAATACTCAATATTTTTCGTGAATTGAAAGTATATCTACACTTTATACAGAGTTAAACTCCATTAAATTTTGTTTTGTTTTGTTCGAAGTTTATACTTGACTGTATATGTCAAAGTTATACTTGGCCTTTCATTTTCGTAATTGTAATGTAAATTTCATTAATGAGGTTTTCGAATTCTTTATGAATTTTAAAATTTAGCGAATCAAATAAAGTAATTTTGAGATCTGATAAGATAATAAAATAAATTTTAATAATTATAGTTGCTGCAGCCTGGTCATCTGCATCAGCTAATTACTGAAATAACCTCAATTTGCAATTTGATAGTAACGACGATTTCTAATTTCTAATTAACTGTTAATAAATAACAGACTTCTATTTTATTTTTTATACATACTTTTGTTTTTTTAATTCAAATCTTTTCTGTAATAAAAGAAGTGTTTGTAATAAAGCAAGTTTCTGTAACAAAGCAATTTGAGTTTGAGCAATGAAAGATAAACCCTTATAATTCATTAAGTTCCTATTTACTTCCTTGAATGAAATAAAGGAAGCATTGTAATCACGAAAAATTTCGGGTATCTTATTTCAAATAAAATATCCATTTTGACCGCTCGCGATTCCATTTGAACTATGTTTTTCCGTTGCATCTAAACATACGGGCAGAATAAAGGACTTTTTTTCCAAAACGGATTGTAAAATTGATTCAGAAGGGACTTTTTGCAACGTCTGTACGTATGTATTATCTCTCATAACACGAAAACGAGTAGAATGTTGAAAGTTTGTATATTGAACTGCTATAACATGTAGATTTGATGCTATACATATGTAGTCTGTCCTTTTGATTGCAATCGGCCGCATCAAACATATACATATACGCATTCGCTATCCGGCTCGGTGAGCTAAGTTTGTTTAGTCTTATATGTTGGTAAATTGTGCATTTTGTGGTTTAAATGTGATTGAATTATATTGCTTTTATGTTCCAGTTAAGGTTCCTTTATTAAGGTTCCTTTACAGTTCTTTATTAAGGTTTCTTAAGGTTCTTTACAGTATTGCTTTTATGTTCCAGTTAAGGTTTCTTTAGTTAATCCGCATGCAATAGCTGTAGCTTTATCAACAATTAAAAAGTTGTTTAAGTTCTACGAAGTCTAACGACGCCGTCATTTGTTTACATTTGAAACTTAGTAGCATAGTGATTTAAGTCAATTTCTGCACTAACTTCGGTGCCTTCTTGTCAAGTGGTGCTAAAAGTTTTGTGCACCGAAAAATTTGTCTTTCTGATAAATTTTAATTAATTTAAATTCTAATTTTGATTGTAAAAATTTTCTTTTTAACTCTATTCAGAGTTTTAGATTTTTCTGTATTTTACAATTTTTAATGTAGTTGTTTTGAGTTGTAATGTAATTTTCTTGCTGCGAAGTAAGAACTGAATTAATTGAATGAGAAATCCATGTCTAAAATTCGGGGAAATAAGGTTAAATGAAATGCAGCCAAAAATATGCATAATTTAAGAGGCCGAATTAGGAAGTCATTTTATTCTGTTCACATCAGATTTTTTAAGAGTGCACCTGAATTCAGTTTGAATTTATCAGAGAGTTCTTTCTTTTGATTTGGTGATTGAAACATATCTAATTTTTTGTAACGTCTTGTGAATGGGAAATTTGAACACGAATTTCAGCTTATTTAAATTTCACATTCACAAGAAATTTTAAATTCACAAAATAGTATTGCCTCTCTACTACTAGATTTTGTGATCTCAGTATAATGGTTTTTGTATTTTGTTAACTGATTTAAATTATTCAGTGAATAATATCTTGTATTTTACTTTGTAATTTAAAAGATTTAGAGGAATTTCATCATATTTAAATTTAGTCAACAGGCTTTAAGTTATATAACATTCTAATTTATTTAATAACCAATGACTTTATTTTTTTCCTTACATAATTTCAATGTTAAAACACAAGGTTCGTAATCAGTAATTCATTATTTTGCATTTTACGATATGATTGATTTATAATTTTCCGTTTCTTAAAACGTCGTTTTTAACTATGCCAATAGTTGAACTTAGAAAAGTGTGCTTATAACGTGATCCTGTTAAATGTTTAAGAAGTTTTTTTAATCGTCTGCGATATTTTGCTTTTATTATTTTGTCCAAATAATGACTAGCGAAGATTAGAATAGTTACATCTAGTATATTTCACGATGTTTAAAAATTAAAAACGTATAAGTCAAAATTTAAATTTTAATCTTAAAACCTTTATACAATGTTATTAATTAGGAAATTCTCCCCGTTTATTATGATCGTATGCTATACCCAGTTTCAATTTTGCGTATTATTTACCTCTCATCTTTCATTAATAAACACTTTGAAGTCTAATTATCTCAGCTACAATATATCTTTTCTTACCACTTTGGACTTTTCCCCCAGAAATTTTTGTGATAACACCATGGAGTACAGAAGAAACTGACAAAAAAAATCTCACCCAATCCCAGACAATATTTCATCATGGATAATTAATTAGCATGATGATAACAGCTTCTGAAGGAAATGTTAGAGCTTTACATTTGAACTTCCAGGATCTTAACTAAATTTTATGATTCTTTTCTCTAATCTTTTAAATTATCAATAAGTTATTTTCTGCGCTTTATATTTAAACAAATTAAGTTGTAATAAATGATCGAACTTTTTCGTAATTTCTCTAGTGATATTATGGTTATTTTTTAAAAATTGTTTTAAGAATTTATTACATGTTTCGCATTTGGCACTATACAGAAAAGGGAGGGATGTCCTGTGAAGGACGTTTTTAGGGAAACTGGCTCGTATCCACGTAACACGTGGAAAAAACGACGAAGAAAACGCCAACGCCCAACCTGGATAGTGGTTAGCGACGCTGACTACCGTACCGAAGGGCCCGGGCTCGAATCCCGGAGAAGGCATGCATGCTTGTAAATGTATAGTGTCTGTGCGGAATGGGAGCACTCTAAATATGTGGCGAGCCAAAAGTCCTCTAGAGGTTGATGGATGAAGAAGAAAGACGGAAAACCATACTGTGTTTTTCATGGTACTGTAATGCTTGTTTCGTAAGTAAAGCAAACTCCATTGGAACACAGCAAACTTTATTTAATAGATCAATTTCATAACTGCAACATATAAGTCGAAGAAAAGGTAACATTAAAAATTAACAGCCAAAACGTATTCTATCTTTTTTTAAATTAAAATCATTTTCTTACTTCGTGCGAGAACCGCACGCAGCTCTCGTGTTGGCGTTTCAAACATTGCCATTTATTAACATATATATTTCAAATTCAACTATTTCAAAAGTACAAGATTATTATTGCAACAATATCTAAAGCTGTTACAATCTCTCCCCCAACAGAGAAACTTTTGCGAAGAGAAAAAAAGTTCTTGAACGCGACTTTCTCATTAATATTAAGAGAAGGCAAATTCTCGTTTACGTTTGTAAACTCCTGGCCAAAATTTTAAGTTTTAAACATATATTCTAACAGCACATTTAAATAGGAAAAAATTGACAAAATTTAGAGTCATCAAATTAGAGTATATTAAATAATAAAGGAAAATAAAATATAACTTTGTTTACATACACTAAGAGACATCGTGCTACTTAATTCTACTCAGAACGTCAACATTTTTGTGCAAGGCTCCCTTTCGATGAACGACTTTAAAATTATACG
>KK115528.1:977032-1029983 GCA_000611955.2 Stegodyphus mimosarum
AATGACAGGTAAAGCCAGTGGAGCCTTCTTTTTGTCGTTTCCTTTCCCGGCGCGCTGACAAGCATCGCGGGTTTTTACAAAATCTTCGGTTTCCTTGTAACACCCCGTCCAATAAAAATGTCTGATCCGCCTGTCTTTGGTCTTTTTGACACCCAAATGGCCAGAAGTTCCATCACGGCACATCTTTATAATTGACGACTTCAATTTTTCAGGTATAACTAAAAGTTGTCGTCCATAGCCAGTTTTATCCGTAGTCCTTTTAACTAGAAGATTTCTTTTTGTCAGACTATAATTCTCATTTTTGCATGTACCTTCCTTGATTTCTTGGATGATTTTAGACAATTCCTTATCAGTATTTTGGAGTCGTACAACTTCTTTTGAGTCAAGCTTTACTAATTTCATAAGAGCTTCATCTTCTGTATTTAATTCGGGTAACAATATTTCTTCTTCCTGAGCATTTCTTAATGGTTCAACTTCTTCCTTCTTCTGTTCCAGGTTCTTCTCTTTTTCGCGTTCAGCTATATCTCTTTTCTTTTGAGCTCTAGTAGTCACAGCATTAACCTGGTGAGAGTGATTTTCAGGTTCTTTTTTTTCATTCAGTAGTGCAGCAGTTCGGTTGCCTAATAAATACCTTCCTTTGTCGAGTTCGTTTCCAATAATGGCAGCCTTGGTTATTACATGTCCGAGATCGCAGTTTAGTTCGACTTCAGCCAAGGGTAAACAGGTTGGATTTAAATCTAATGGTTGTTGCACCCACACTTTTTAACCTGTCAGCATTTCTGGCGTGATGTATTTACGACAAACTATATCAATACTAGCACCTGAATCTCTTAATATAGGAATTTTGAAGCCATTTCTGTATCCAATACTAGTATAAGGTAACAGAAATTCATCGTCCGGTCTTGAACTAATTCTGTTTAGATTACCAAAAGATTCAGTACTATTCTTAAGTTTTGGACACTCTGGTCTTAGATGCTGATAGGACCCACAGTGGTAACATTGCAGTGACTTTCGTTTTTCATATTTATCATCTGGACGTGGACTACTAGGTTGATAGATCTTGCTTCCCGAATTAAACTTTGAAGGCCATTTATTTTCAGCATTATTTTTATCATCGGAATTTGTTTTACTTTGAGTTTTTGGATTGTATTTCCCTTTCCGCCGATCGGCTGCAAAATTTTTTTGGAAGTTTCCACGAACGTTTTCGTAGGCATCAGGTTTTTCGGCTAATTTCTTGGACGAAATCATTTCTACACATTCGTCAAGAAAATGATCTCGAATTCCAGGAGGAACTCGACGCTTAAGCTGATCAATCACCATCAAGTCCAACAACTGTTCAAAACTCTCAACTCCCAAGTGATGCTTGTCATTTAAACTATTAACATTAGAAATTTTTGTTCTAGACTAATATTTTATTTTTTAGTTACGTACAAATGTAAACCTTTCGCTCTTCAATGTGTCTGTAGCTATTGAATAGGACCTCAGACTTTTAAATTAAATATTTTGGTCAAATATGCCATTACTTGGTCTTTTGCTAGAGTCAAGTGCTTTATAGTATTTTATTTATATAATGAACGTCATATATTTCTAATTATAACTATAGGGTAAAAGCTGCCGAGTAAGGAATTAGATTTTGTAATTTTTACAATTTGTTTTTATTGAAATGAACCCAAATATAAATATCTGCATCTTTAAAAACATTTTTATAATTGGAAGTATATATCGCCAATCATGGGGTGTGAAAAAAAGGCCACATAAGAACTCTGTGTGGAAACAATGTAAAATTGTTCAGTTGTGTGGGAGTAGTAAATAATATTGCAGATAAAAAATTAATCGTATACGTAATTAATCAAAATTTTAAATCAAATGTATAAAAAACAAAAAAGGCTAAGCAATACAAAATCATTCTTAAACCGCCGCGTTCTGTTACAGTTAACGTAACAACAGTTTACGCAATAAATTGTTTAGGAACTAAAACCTCTTAATACTGAGTAAGAATCATAAACTATATAATGAAAGATACAATACTATGAAGTATAAATATATGAAATATTTATTATGAACGTTACTGTGAACTATGAATGCACATTAAACTGTAAGATCTTTAAGAGGTCTTCATAATCATTTAATTGCGTAATGGTCTTTATTTTCGCTGCTTATGAAGGTGTAATTTCCTCTATTATAAATACCGAATAATGAAAATTTGTGCGGAATTGTAAATTACTTTGAAAAATACACATAATATGAGCACGAGAGCGCGAATTTCCAACTACATCAAAGTAGGCTGCTGCCATCTAAAATGCGAAACGAAGAAGGGCAAGAGACATCAAAGCGAAATATGTTGCAAAGATTACACATATTATCAATGTTGAATGAGTTGAAATACAAGCCTCTGAAGTGAGGAAGATGAGAAAGTCAGTAATGTATGTTGCCTCCCCGTTTGTGTGTAAACGCTGCTGCACGCCGCGGCATTGAATGAAAGAGATTTTGGATGCGTTGTTAGAGAATGGTAGCTCATGCTGCCTCGACACGTAGCCAAAGTTCATGTGGTATACCCGAGGGTGCTGCATGCCAGGCTAGGCGTCCTGCAGTAATGACAAGACATGTTGGATGGACGACGGATCTGGAGAACGGGCAGGCCAGGGAAACAATGCAATATGATGTGCTAAGAAGAAAACTTAAACAGTGCGTACAACAACAAAACTTAAACAATGCGCCCATTGTCCTATTGAAATATGGCCGCTGGTAAGCTTTGAGATAAGGAAGCAGAACGGGTGCAAAACCTCAGAGATAAATCGCTGGCGGGTAATTCTATTGCTGACACATTTTAGGAGAGTGCGGAAGTGGAATCCAATACCATCCCGCACCATGTCACGGGCTGCAGGACCAATATGATGATGCAAAAGACAAAATTTAAGCAGCCGCCCTCCACGGTGTCCTCAAATTCTTATCCGACAGTTGTAGTACTGTGGGCAGAAGCGTAATTAATCCAAAAATACGATGCCATGCCATTCGGTTGTACACCTACGCCTTTCAGTGCACCATTGCAAAAGCAAATGGCTGTGGTTTAAAGGTAAGCTATAGGAAATACAATGGCCTCTACTGTAAACCATGTGAAATTGTTCGTACAGACAACAATTGTATTGTTACAAACTGCATTCGCTGTGATATGGTTGCGGATGTGGCACAGCGCTCTCCATCAGTGCCATGCGAAGAAGATGCGGCGAGGATTGATGCAAAGAAGCGGTTGCAATTTCTCCTGTACTCAGCTGTCCCCTCCTGCATAGCGAATCCATATTCGCATGACCTTTACTTAGATACGTCGGACGAGGATAATACGCCGTCGCTGAATGCAGCTATTCTGCCACAGTCGAACTCAGAAATGTGCACAACTCATGCTCGTGTTTTTCTATAGGGCATATTGAAGCTGCACACACAGAAAATCGCACAAGAGAATAATTCACGTTATTCAAAACGGTTATCTTTCCTCCCCTTAGAGACGGACTGCAAGGAGCACTACAGTTGCCCAAAATGTTCGCTTGCGCTGAAATCTTAATCATTTGCATATTCCATCCCGGTATAAGTATGGTCCAAGTTTCATGCTGTTTGGACGCTTCCTTCTTTGTGTTGAATTTTGAATGACCAGAAATTTATGTGGTGTGTTTTGTGGAATTCTGTACGGAATATTTTTATTTTCATATTCTCTGCAATAAGTAGTAGTTAAGTAGATCCCAAATTAAGTAGATATTTAAGTTTTGGATGCTGAAATTATAATTAGCGTATTTCCAATGAAATAATGTCAGTCATTCAACTGTATCACTGAGAAATATATTACACTGGATTTATTTTTGGTGCATACCAGGGTGTCTGCATAAAGTAAGGAATGCATTCGTGGAGGATGTTGTTCTAAACACAAATAAGTTGCTTATGTGCTGCACATTACTTACAACTGTTTCTGTGTTTAGGTCCAATTGCCACTACTAGTTATCACAGTGACTAATTTAAAACTGATTTTTTGTGATTGGAAATAGATAATTCGTAATTTGAAATGAAGATTCTAAATGATAAACTTAAGAAAAGTTTAAAAGGAATATTTTCTGCTAAATCAAGTTATACACTTTTTTAAGGTCGTTAAGCCTCGAAAATAAATGTTAAATCACTGCTTAATTCGATAACTTCAGAATTGTAATAATTTTACATGAATAGAAAATTATTTGGCTTTAAATCTCATAACAAAAGATAAAAAGAAGCTCGCTGAAGTTTATAAGAATACATGAGTTATATTACCTGAACACGCTTAACCTGCTAGGTATCCAATTTAAATTTCATAGAATTTTCCAATTAATTTTTCACTTTTCTATTAAATTACAAAGAAGTTCACAGGATGCTTGACGTAAACAGTTTTCATTCCTTTGACTCTTATAATCTTACGAAAGAATATTAAATAAACGTGAAAATTCTCTGCTTTTAGATTATTAAAACCTGGCCGAAAGGCTTTATTGATTACATCCATGCATAAAAGAAAAGACAAATTTTTTTTTCTGAAATGGGCACCTAAGCGAAATGATTCACAAATTCGCGTGACACATTTTCAATGGTAGCACTAATTTAGGAGCACATATGAAGCCACAATATTCTATTAATGGTTTAATTAATGATTTAGATTGATTATTGCAATGTGTTAGGTCATATGAGAGCTATTTGTCTAAGAGAAATTATGCCTCCGTGGAGATAAACTACTCTTATTCACGGAGCTTGGGAAAAGCAATGAAAACCAACCATGCAGCCAGCTCGTTTGCTTGCGATCAAACCCAGGTCGAGGCCATAATATTCCGCGATCTATCGGTCACTGTTTGAACTTATTTAGTGATGGAGCATTTATTATGCTTGTTGCGTTTAAATTACATGACAATATAACTTTCCCTTGAAGATGATATGCGTAGCATTCCAGAGACCTTTTGTTGAACTTGTCAGTCTGATTCTCCAGAAAATACCAGTTAGCTCAATGGGTTGTCGTTCATCTAATCCGTTTGCTCGTACAAAAAGTATACACATGAAAATTGCACTGAAATTTCATTTTAGCATCTACACTTGTGTAAACTGTAGTATATTTAAGCAAAAACAAATGAACAGCGTGAGGTTTTCTCTTTAAATCTTTAGTTCTAATTTTAAACCCCACGAACACTTAACAAGCGAATAATCACTTAAGTGTGAACAGAACACGTGAGACTTAATGAGGGTTTAAAACCCTTTATTACTCAGTATATTTGCATGTCAGTTCCGACTTGGAACTTCACATAAAGCCACCACTCGGGCTTGAACTTAAAATACTAATAATTTGATTTAAAATTAGCTTAACTAAAGCTCTTAAAGGATATAGCCGAAGCTATCAGAATCTACTAGTTGGCCCCTAAGCGAAAATCAGCGAAGCCAAGCAAGGGTCTCAGGTATGGTCGAGCGTAGTAACAGCTAAGAAAGACGTAGCCAAAAGGCAAACGCGCGCTAGTCAGGGAATCAGACTCGTCTCTCCTGAAGTCGGTTAAGTCACGACATAAATAGTACTCTTTCTCATTTGCATTATCTGCGTTTCTGAATTTACATTCTGGCTGGAAATTGTAAGTTGAAATTAGAATAAGATAGGAAAGATACAAAACTTAAAATAACAGTTAGTAAACGGATAATAAACCTTACAACAGGTTTACGTAAAAATAAGCACAGATAAGTGAAGGAAAATTAAAACATTCTTTGAAAAAACATTCATTGAAAAAATTTTTTATCTTCAGCGAACGAGAATGCGTATCGTAAATTCTGAAGATAGGCTCGTTATAAAGTTATTTTGCGATATTGCTGTTGAATTGAATTTTATGGTTTAAGTGCGAAGAACATGATATTTAATAAATAAAGAAAACGCAGAAAACGTTAAAAAATACCCCTTTGGGTTGTAATGTAAAATCTGAAAGTTTTCAGACTTTTTCTTTTAATTTTTTTAAAATTTTGTTAATAAAAATGTTCATTTTGTTAAAAAAATTCTAGCCCTGATTTCATGTTGTGTATTCGGTCTGCATACAATTGGAGTTTGAGGCCACTGCTTTAACCGACTGCACAGTGTTGCAAATCAATATTGAAAATACATATGCTTTCCCTTTAATAAGAAAATTTGTTTAATGAACGAAGTGTCCTTTTCGATTTAAATAAAAAGTTGTTTAAACCTTGTAAACATTATCTGATATGCCTGGAAAAATTTATACTCTTACAGCTTGGAATAAATATGTATACCCAGCATTCGACAATTTCTGTTCGGGCTAATTACAAATTCTTGACACTTTATATCTTATACAACCGGAAATATACAAATGAAAAACAGAACAAGCTCGTATCCCATCTTTCCACCGTTAACAGCTCGAAAATATAATTAGAATATCAAAAACTGCAGATACACAAGAAGAATAAAATGAACATCTGAATCCAAGAGCAATCGAAATGAAATAGTTGTATAGCAGATTCCTTAAAAAATTAATTTGAACTACATAGTTTACCGTCACAAAATTTCGCACAAATGTTGGGAATATTGACTCGCGTCTCGATGAGTCGCTTTTAGCCACTGTTGGTCACTTGCAAAGCAGATCTTAGTCTACGCTTACAATAGATAATATTATGTAATCTGTATTTATACAAGAGTTTTCGAAAACGAAACAAGCCTTTCAATGACCAAAGATTTTTTGAAGGGGATGGAAAGTAATATGGAAAATAATCTAGTCACAAGCCTGGACTACGTAAGCCTATATGCCATCTTTTCCAAGCATTAGCTTATACATCATCTTTCAGATGCAAAAACCGACCATCGACCAAATGAAATATTCGCTTAAGAAAAGGCGAAATAAGAAGTTTCCCAGCAGTGTGCAAATGTAGGTATTTTGTTTGTTTTTCTATTATCAGAAATTTACTTTCTATGAAAGGATCTCAGTACTGTGGTAACACGGTATTTCCTTATAGCACATGCTGCTCAAGAAAACTAAAGGAATACAACAATAGCATATGTAGCTGAACATTCATTTGCCCTACAGTTTGTTAATTTACAAAGTACCGCGTTACAAGACTTTAACCGTGTTTTTGTGGATAAGAATATAATAATATTTTAAATATTTAGATATCGAATTATAAATTAGAGACTAATAACCCTCTGACTGCTCAATTTGTGGACAAAAATCACTTAATTGTTAAATAATAAATCAAGAAAATAGAAAGGATCACTTCATTAGTATAGTTCGACACAACCCTGGCTGGCATTCTGCCAAAACACATAGACTCGTCCAAAAGGGGTGTTATTACTTGCTGCGACGGGAAAGGTCACGTGAAAGTGTTGTCTTCTCCGAAAAGAGATATGCTGGAAGGAAAAAAAAGTCCCCATCCTTCTACCCTATTTTGAGAATAATTCGGTCCGAATGGCGCATGCGTGTTTGCGCTCATGGTCGCGGATAAGGCGGTCGAACTGTAGTAAAGAAAATCAATGAAGTAGAAGTCGCTTAATTGTTAATAAATTAAAAACGGTGTGTTTTTTTTTCATATTTTAAATCTATATTGAAGAACTGAAATATGCATTTTTCCTTTCCAGAAAAGATTTTTTATATAGACTTTTATGAGAAACTAAGCTGTCAGAAAAACCAATTTCAGATGTTATCGCACAAAAAAAATTAATAAATTTCAATTGAATTACATCTAATGTCTATTTATAACATAATATAAAATGTACAAAACTTAAGATAATATAATTCACTGAGAAAGAAATACCTTAGAAATGTAGTTTAGTTTGATAGTGTTCGAAACAAAGTTCAAGACAAAGTCCAACTTTACAGTCTTTGCACCAGATTCGTGTTTCTTTGCAAATTTTTTTCTCCATTTGCAGCTTTTGTTTTGTATCTTCCTTAGCATCTTTCTTTTTTTTCCATTTGCATTTTTTTATCAATCGCTGAACGTTTTCTAGCAGCCATTTCTGATTAGAAAAAGGCGGCAAACACAGTGAAGATAGAGCAGTAAATACCAAGTACCTTCAAATGCATCAATTTATTGGACGACTAACGACATCTATTGGGTTGGTGAAAACCTAAATTAAATGTCTAATACTACATATAGTTTATTTCACTGGTTAAACTGTGAAAAGGCGGGATGCGCTCCTCGATAAAGGATGAAAAACACATGCCTGGAGTAAATCGCGGAATGAGCAAATTTTGCTACATTTGAGTTGCCCATGGAAATTGCAAGAATGCCGTAGAATTTACCACGGAAATTGCCCATGGAAATTACACCAGAGAAATAACATGGCTCCTAAATTAAGTTGATTCCATCAAAGTCTGACTAGTTAAAGATCACTGAATACTGATAGTTTTTCCCGGTTTCAAACCCAGGTGAACGGGCTGTCTAAATTTTCCTAAATTCCCTATGCGTAATGTGAATGCGAGCTCTCTTAGATTTTGTCATATTCTATTTCTGACTTTATTTTTTTGAAGATGCATTTAATGCTTCATTCTATATTCATATTTAGTTCGAGTCTGAAAGTCGTCTGAACTGGATTGGCGTTTTGTTTCAAGTTGTTGGAAATTCTTCAAACTGACGGTTTTTGCTTAAATTTGAGCTTCTAGTATTAATTTCTGTTTTCTAGGCACCTACATGTTAAGAGTAATATTATTGCTAAGAGTAGCTATGTGCGTCGCGCATTTTATGTGATTGTTAGCTATTAATACATGATGACAATTTTTTAGTAAACGAATCTATTTCTGCCGAGACTAATCACTATTTCTAAGAGTAAAAGAAAATCTTACCTCCTAAATGCAGCGTTCATGAAAGTTCGAAACACTTGAAAGTCCGTTAAGCTTAGTTCACTTTTGAGAAAAAATTCTCCGAAACTCGGTGAAAGTACAAAATGAAACGAAAACAAAACGAAATGCAGGAAATAATTTTTTGAGGAACACAATTCAAAGCGCAAGGAAAATAAAAACTTCTAAAACCTTAATCGCAAAAGAAATAACTCTCTTTCAGAGCGCAAATTTGTCAGACTTCACGATGCGATAAAATTAGAAAAATATCCGTCTCGTTTTCGCTTATTTTATTCGCGGATACCGTTTAGTTGCAAGGGAATTCAAGAAGTAAAAATTTAAATAACTGCAAACTCAGTATCGTCACAATTTGCTTGTTCAACTAAACTTGTTTATTCAACCATGAATAGAAAGAAGAATATTTTGCTATTAGAGATAAAAGTAACAAACGTAAGTATAAAAAACGAGTAGTGGCTCATTACATATGAAAATGGTAGTTAAAAGGTATCGTATTTGTCAGAATAATCGTAGCATAGTAATGTTAAGACTGGAAAAAAATAACATTCGTTCATTGTTCTTGGTTCAAGTTTCCAGACATTTTTGAAGCCATAAGTTCTACATCCAGTAGCTGAAAAACATTGGAATAGCTTTTATTCCGTAAAAGAACGATTTCACTGAAGATTAATTTTAAGATATTAGTATTTCAGATATTCTTGAGAATGATCTATATAGAGATACTTTTTTTGTTCTTCATTCTCAGAATTGCATGCCGGTATAAATATTTATGCATTAAAAGGAAAAATATAAAAGGAATTGACAAAAATTTACAAAAACCTGTTGTGTTTCATACAGAAAATTAGCATGAGTTATTCAAGTTATGAAAATGAAATTTGCACAAAATACTTACATTATCGTATACGTGAAATGCAAAAATAAATACTGTAGCATTTTGGAATTAACCTTATTTTGAAATGCAGGAACACATAAAATAAAATATATATTAATAATTGTATTTAGGATATAAACTATTTAAATGATTAAAAAATACGAACTAACTGATAAGATTTACACTGACAGAAAAATAAAACTATCGTTTTTAAAATAGAAATTTCAGGTTATTTTCTATCACACTATTTGACTTGTAAACCATGGCAACAACAACAACGTGTCGAATCTGTTAATTTCTCCCCTCCACACACACGCTTCATTTCCGTTTAGCGCGTTTCGTTTTAAAAAAGCATGCAAATGAAGCAGCTACAGTATCAAATGGCATGCAGAAAATAAATGCTGTGACAAAATGAGTTACGATCGCCAATACGGAACTTTCAATGGCCTTGAAGGGCTTATTTTAAAGTAACTGACTCTAGTAATGTTCATTCATTACGTTTATAACATTTTTAACGTAACATGAGGTGTGTTTTATAACATTTGAGGTGACATGAAGGAGTAATTTCTGCTGTTTTTTAGGCAAACCGCCAAGGTGATATAGTAGTTAGTGACGCTGATTACCAAACCGATGAGAAATTATTGTGAAGGCATTGTTGGTTGTTAAGTGTTTAGTATCTATGAGTGAAGGAGGCACCCAAATACACGGTGAGCCGGAAGTCCTCTCGAAAGACTTGTGGTAGGGGAAAAGATGTAGGAGATTCTCCTACCGCCTCCGAGATGTTTTCTCTCAAAACATGGGCAAAAGCTAAAGTTCGCAAGACTCGGCAATCCCTAACATACACTGCTGGCCACCGTAAATGCACCACCCTCAAGGAAGCATGCAACTAACATGAAATTTACAAATGCATTAGCGGAGGTGAGATATGCAAATGATTAGAATTTCAGGGCAGACGCACATCACGTGTGCCTGTGGCGCCACTTCAAAGCGCTATTTAAGGCTTGGAGTTTTCGACGATTTCAAGTTCGGCAATTGTGTTTTTCTTGTGGTTTTTTCAAAAAAAAAACGATCAATTATGCCTCGTAGTAAACAGCGATCATCGTTTGATGAAATATCCGAGTTTGACAGAGGAAGGATGGTGGCCTACCGAGAGTGGGGATTATCTTTTAGAGAAATCGGTAGTCGTGTTGGACGAAACCAAACAACTGTAATGCGGATATGTGACCGTTGGATGCAGGAGGGTACGTCGGACCGACGTGTTCGATAGCATCGACCTCAGTGCACCACTTCACGTGATGACAGGAACATTTTGCGCATGGCAGTGACGGATCGCTCAGTCACATCATGAACCATAGCACAGCACATTCACTCTGTAACGCATCATCCAGTATCTGCGCGTACCATTCGACGCAGTTTACAGCAGAGTGGTCTGTCCACAAGACGTCCATTGCTTCGTCTACCCTTGCCGCAGAGCCACAGACGTCATCGCCGCCAATGGTGCGATAAAAGAAGGATGTGGACGCCAGAATGGAATGAAATTGTCTTTACTGACGAATCACGCTTCTGTCTGCAACACCACGATTTTCGGATTTGAGTCTGAAGACACCGTGGAGAGAGGATGCTGAACAGCTGCGTTATGCACCGCCACACTGGTCCTGCACCGGGTATTATGGTATGGGGCGATATTGGATATCACTCTCGCACTCCTCTAGTACGCATTGCCGGTACTTTAAACAGCCAGCGCTACATCTCCGAGGTGTTGGAGCCAGCTGTTATTCTTTACCTTCAGGCTTACCCACAGCCATATTTCAACAGGATAATGCGCGACCACACGTGGCACGCATTGTCCAAGGGTTCTTCGTCAATCGCCAGATTGAATTGCTTCCCTGGCTGGTTCGTTCTCCGGATCTTTCGCCAATAGAAAATATGTGTTCCATGGTTGCTGAACGATTGACCCAGATTACATCCCAAGCTGCCACACCACATCAACTTTGGCAACGTGTGGAAGCTGTTTGGTCTACTGTACCCCAAGAACACTCCAAAGTCTCTTTGAATCAATGCCAAAGCGTGTGGCAGCAGTGATTTCCAACAATGGCGTCTACTCTGGTAACTGATTCTGGAAGGAACCACACTTCACAGAAGTCTATAAATTTAATCATTTGATACTTGGTCAACATGTTATCTACTAAATTCTTTTGTTGTGATATCTCTTATCTTTCTTGGTGTTGCAATCTGGGTGGCCAGCAGTGTACATCTACCGAAATGCAAAGGTTCGGCCTTGCGTTTTAGGTACATTGCAAAAAAGGACAAAAAAAAGGGGTGGGACAGTTTTATATCTCTCTATTCTACAGGGCCGATTGACGAAATTCAACTTACGTTTTTCATGTCTCGAAAGCGCGACTTAAGATATGTAGTAGATGTATATATAGCCTTGCTCTAATACAGGTATGTTGACACAAAATCCGACGTTTTCTGACATAACATACCGGGTTTTCCATGTTTCCATTCTACGATTCAAATTATGCCTAGATATTAAGCCAAGTTTTGTAAAATTCGCACCAGTAGTTTTTAAAAAAGTAGGTCTAAACATTTTAGCTCCTCCAGGTAAATTGAATATGGTATATATTTATTAACATCTCTTTTTTTATTAAACTTATCTCATTCTTCCTTTCATATTTCGAAATTTAGGTTCATTCCAAATATAATTCAGCAATTTTTTATGATTTATTTTTTAAATTTATATTTTTAAATGATTTTTATAAATTTTTCTAAAAATATTTTGAATTATAACCTGTAAAAGTTTTACCATCATCTTAAAGTAGATGTATTTCCAAGCATACCTTAAAAAATTAGAGTTTTTTATTCAACATTTCCTAACATATGCGTGAATTTACATTTTGGTGCGTTTTGAAATTTGGCTCATTTATTATAAGTGATAATAAAGAAAATGTGGTTCAGGCACTCTGTTAAAATTATTTGAAAGTATGAAAGATGACTTTTTTGCTGTCGTGGACAATGAAAAAAAGGAAAGGAAAATAGGTTGCTATAAATTAAAAAGTTCGCCATATGTATTATTCTTGGCGCAACCTGAAAAAAATCCGCCAAGATAAATTTTTAAATTTCTCCATAAATGTCTCACCAAAAATTACGAAATTTAATATCTAGGCATAATTTGAGTCATAGAATCGATATATTGAAAAAAAATTGGTGTGTCATTTCAGAAAAAGTCCGATTTTGTGTCAAAATACCTATGTTAGGACAAAGCTATATATAAATCTAATATGTATCCTAAGTCGCGCTTTTGAGACATGAAAAACGCAGTTTGAATTTCGTGAATCGACCCAGTAAAACGGGAGATATATAGCTGACCCAGGTTTTTTTTTGCGCAGTATACACTTATTAGTTCAAAAATGTCTTACTTTGCAATTTAAAGCGTTCCAATAGAAAATATTAGGTTATGATTTTTTAAGTGAGTAATTTATATTGAGAAATTATGCCTCAAAAAGGGCCAGTTGTTCTATTTAAGATTCATAGACTTACGCTGCAGCAAAATGCTTGCGACAAGAACAACCAAAGAGTAATTAAAATCGCATTCGTAAATGAATTTGGATATTGTGCAAATGAAGCGAAATCAATAGAAATCGTTCCTTGGATACATTTATTAAATACAATATTAATTTATCTCTGTTACTAAACAACCTGTCTATTAGAATAGCTGTTATGCAAAAAAAATGTGTAACGGTTTGAATGAGTCCGAATAGTGTAATTTCATAAAAATATTTAATATTTATAATTAGATATCTCATATTTTAAGCGCATTCTTCAGCTAAAATAATGAGATTAAAAAGCAAAAAAAATGAACCTACTGGAGCATGGAGAATATGTTTTTATTAATTTATCTCTGTTATCAGGACGCCTAGTATAGTTATTATACAAACAAATTGTATATCGGTTTGAATGAGTCCAGCTAGTGTAATTTCAGAGTAATTTCAGAGCTTTTTTCACTATTTAGCGGACAAAAATATTTAATATTTATAATTTGATTTCTCATCATTTAAATGCATTTTTAACTAAAATAATGAGATTAAAAATCAGAAAAATTGTTTTTTTCTTTAAAATCTATTAACTTGTTAATCTACAATAGACAGATTTAATTTGAAAGATAAATATCTTATGTTTTACCAAAGGTAACCCTCTGAAGCATGGAAAATATGCTTTTAAATAGCCGAGGTTTTTGACTAAAACTAAAAAATAAATATCTTACATTTTATCGAATATTAATAGTCAAGCGTTTGGAGATAAAAATGATTTATTCCGAGCAGTATTGCTTCTACTTATTTTAAACTACTGAGTTTGTTAAAGAAAAATTCATAAGATTCGTACAAAATATAAAATCAATAGAAAGCAAACTCGAAATTTAAATTTCCGGTTTCGAGTTGCACATGTTTGTGTGCAAGACTATGTGTGTGCAAAAATCTGGTGACTATGGGTACCGCCAGGATTTTACAAAGCATAGAACATAAATGTTTTCTTTTCCAACTGCAAGCCCTCAGCCGACTTCGGCTTGGCCAGAACTAAGGACAGAAGTGGTGGTCATTTTATTATGGAGGCACCTAATAGGTGGGCCACCTTTACCTCCTATGAAGGGACGGACAATTACAACCATGCCTTCCCCGGGATTCGAATCCGGCACCTATGAAACGTAAACATCAAGATAGTAGAGAGATAAGCGAAAAGTTAGCAAAGTTACATTTTTGTGTATAGTATGTGCGATTTTAGTCAAAACTCTATAGATTTCAAAGGCAAATAGGTACTGGTCCCTCTTCATCAAGAGCAAAGAAGTGTGCATTGCAGATTCTAACATAAATACATTTAATTGAATTTTACTCTATGTAAAGATAAAATTAAATTTAAAAAAATGAAAACAAAAACAAGAATCGCATTTGCATAAAATTAATAACAAACTGCAGCGAAGTTTACTCAATATAAAGATTAGATTTAAATAAAAGAAACCGAAAACAACAATCGCATATGCATAAAATTAGTAACAAACTGCAGCATGAGATGGTACGCGTTTTGCATCGTTTAATAAACTTCAACATTTACAATATGCAAACTTCAGCGATGCTTTATTGATTACACTTCTTTTCCAGTTTTATTAAAATCTAAATTATTATTTCCCTCGCCAATTTACGAATGTCAAATAAAATTTGCGTTATGTTTCATTGAAAAAAGTACCTTTCACTGCTTCGTTAAAAATTCATTTGCTGATTGATAGTTTGGTTGGCTCCTACAGAGCCACATGTACAATGTTTCAAAATACAGTAATTTCTCGGAATTTAGAAGTTTCTTGACCACCGCAATCCCCTGACCTCAGTCTGATGAATTTCTGGTTTTAGGGTTATCTGAAATCTAAGGTATACACATGAAATCCCCGAGATTTGTCAGAATTGAAAGATGCCGTACAAGTCGTACAGATTCCTTCTACGATGTTACATTCCTCACTGACAGCAGTCTTCCGCATGCAATGAGTTGTCGTTTGCGAAGGGGAGTGTTAAGTTTTAAAAATGTTTATGCGTTATTTTATCCTTCTCTATAGATGGCGCTGCCATCGCGCAGATGTTTGATTCCTAATGTATTTTTTAATTTTGTCTTGTGTTTGTGGCAATAGATAATAAAAATCAAATGACTAGTATTCGATGCTAAAAAAGAATGAAAGTATGTAAACAATTCTGATACTCAATAGTAAATTCTTTCCTATCCTCTCTTGTGTTGTCATTGGTCCTTTTGAGAATGTTTTACGCCTTTAGTTTTCGTCAGGCGTGGATCCTTCAACGCCATTTATGGTTCTTCAACGCGCTGATCAATTTGCGCAGGAAAAATCTTATTCAATTTCTGTTTACTGTTTCAATTTCAAGTATTTCCAGGTAACTATAAGCTGATAAAAATTCAAGGTAAGCTATTTAATAATTTTTAATTATTGAAGTTACCAACAATCAGTGACCACGTTCTAAAAATTGTAAATCTAATAATAGTTACTTTCCTATTCTATCTTGTGTTGTCATTGGCCCTTTTGCGAATGTTTTACGCCGCTAGTTTTCGTCACACGTGCATCGTTCCAACGCCATTTATGGTTCTTCAACGCGCTGATCAAATTACGCAGGAAAAATGTGGGTGTTGCCATTCACAAATTTTGAAATGTTTTCACTGTAACGGTGACCGTAAGAGTTCTATTTTTTAAAAATCATCACGATTTCGAGCGCATACATTCAAATAACAATACTTGAAATTTCATTTCGACTGGTTTAGCGGATAAAGTGCTAGGGGTTCATATATCAGGAAAGCTTTTTATGGCCACCTTGTACTTTCCAGTCTTCGGTTAAAGAACACACATTTTAAAAATTCCATTTGGAACAGCAAAGAATGAACAGATAAGTTAGCATTTTCTCGTTTGCATTTTACCAACGGGACAAGCAGGAAAGCAGAAAATATAAGGACATCGCAAAAGGGATTCGAAAGTTAAATATTTAAGTTGTTGGAACCAGTAATCACGTAACAGCGCAGCCATGCATATCGAAATGAATCAAGAACATGGAAAACACTGTTCGACGATTTTCTGAAGTAAGCTTTATATATACATATATGTATATAAAAAAGATAAATTTCACAAAGACTGTATAGTAAATTTTTCGGGTACAATAAAAAGGGAGTCTAGTTCCAGTCTTTTTTTTTATTTGACAAAAGTCCTGAGATGGTATGACACAGAATCATATATCCTATTTTATTTCAAAAGACTTCGAAAAACGCAAAGAGATTATTATACCCACACAAAATGCAAAGCTCCAGTTTAGGGCTGTGTGAAATGAAACGAAAATAAATCTCCCTCAAAGGAACCAGAACATTTTAAAATCCTATTTTAGTTGCAAAGCATGGTACTGTAAAGCGAAATGAGATGTTGCAAATTCATCTAAGCTGATGTTAAGCTGAAATTTCCAGTGGTGCTCAGTCTCAGAATCTAAGAAGAAGGATACACGGCAAGTGAAATCATTCAATAATAATATTTAAATAAGAATACAGTCTCATTTAACCAAATTAATACAAGATGATGCTTAGCTGACATCTGGAAATACAGACTGGTTAATTTAGGAAAAGTGGTTTCAAGTCACCTTTCATTTCAACGATGGCGTCGTTTTCCTAGGCAGAATGCCTTAATATGCTTTAAAATAATCTAAGAAATCCAACCCACTCTAGGCCCACCAGTAGCTGAGCGTAAAGTCACCGAACACTGGTAGTTCGACCTGGATTCGAATCCTGACGAATGGTTTAGCTGCATGGACATTTTCGTGTTTTTTCCCACGTACAACGTGCCTGTGAGCTAGTTTCTCTTACAAAGTTCTCTACGAAGGCATCCTACAGATAGCCCTTGCGTGCTTTCCCGTAATGAAACAAACCAAGCCAAACTAAACCAACAGATGCAATCCATTTTAGTCCTAATAAAATGAAAAAATGGTTAAAACATGTCTGGGTGCTTATGATTCAACCATGTAAGCATCATTTTACAAACACGAATCTTCCTCCTTCATGACCTGGATGGTGCTTCTGATTCAACCATGTAAGCATCATTTGACAAACATGATTCTTCCTCCTTCATGACCTGGATATCAAATCTGAGTAAGCTAAAATTAGCTACCTTTAATCAGAAACTTTATCACGCAAACTGCAACGAAATCAGTTTTGTTATCGAAGCATTCTAATGTTGTTGTGACTTATCTCTCTTATCTGACAAAAAAATCTCACTAACTACAACTAACTACAACATCAGAACTACACTAACTACAACATCAGAACTACACTAACTACAACATCAGAACAAGCCCACTAACTACATCGTGGCAAGAAGTGCAAGATTGCGCCTGTCGTTGGCAAGAGCCTTTGAACATCATAGAGGTAACAGTACGACTTCGCTCAGTGCCGCTCCCAGTTTTGATGGAAAGCACCCCGGAAAATGGGTCCGAGGGTCTCCCACCTCTCTTTCCATACACCAACCTCTCGAGAGGACTTTCGGCTCGCCGAATATTTAGAGTGCCTCTATGCCGCACAGACACTATACATTTACAAACGTCTTTGCCTTCTCCGGAATTCGAACCCGGCTCCTTCGGTACTGTAGTAGGATCCCCTAACCACTGTACCGTTTGGGCGACTTATCAAAACATTCAGCTTTTATGTATACTTGACATTGTAGCCAGTATATATAAAAGCTGGTTTAAGTTAAAATTTTTTAAAAGTTCGTTTGGTGATTTTACGAAATTTGAAAATTTTACTTAATGTTTTCAGAAGTTTCGATATTACTGATCGAAAACTCCGTATTTAATAACGTTTCTTGACTATCTATTGCTAATTTAGAAGACAAACAACAAAAGTCAGCGTAATATTTACAAATTTTCACAAGACTCGTTTCGATGATTTTACCGAACCTTCATCTTCAGCTGCGAAAGTGGCTGAGGCAGCTGAGGATGATGGTTCGGTAAAACCATCGAAAAGAGTCCTGTGAAAATTTGCAAATATAACGCTGATTTTTGTTGTTTGACTTCTAAATTAGTATTTGGTCTGCATGTTATTTTACTTTAATTTTCCATTGCTATTTAGTGGTTAATTTCAACAGTCATCGTTCGTACTAAACGCAGGGAATCAGATGTATTTTTTTCAAATCAGTCTGGGGTTCAAGATACTCCTTGTCGGTCTCTGATACAGGCGAATTGTATAGGTCGTTCGTGTGTCCATCTTGTTCCAAGAAAATTTTTCTAATCCAAAATAGTTTCTCGGAGCTTCGTATCTCTTCCATATGCTACGTAAATATAAGCCAACTTCCTTATCTCCAGAAAAGCATAAGGATGCGTCCACACTATTACGTAGATCGGAGAACGAAATGCATGTTACCGGCGAAAAATTGTCCAAAGGAAGACGAGAGCGAAGTCTGCTTTTAGGCCATAGAATTAATTACTAATGAGAAAAAAAAATCAGCGACACTTACGCAAACATTTCACCAAGCAACTAGTTAGCTTCATGATACACTATTTCGTAGTTCAGCTAACAATATTACATTCAGGGATTTTGTCTTCGTTCCCCTGGTCAGCTTCTCAGCCGGAGGATTTTCAGAAAGTAATTCCAGAACTCAGGTGATGTTTTCTATCCTATTTGCATACATACTCGATGTTGGATGAATGGCTTCCATTTATTCAAATCAACTTTTATCCAATGTAATGTCACAGAAGAATCTGTCCAAAGGCGCACATTCATCTGGAGCCGTTTCTCTATCTGTTCATTGACATTTGAGGCTAATCTTGCTCCGATGAATGCGCTTATCAGCTCTAGTTTGGAAAAGACAGCTTCTTCAATACGGTTACTCTGATTTTGGAAATTACAAAAGTGATTTCTATTTCAATGCCCTTTGTAACGTGGTACAGATATTTACATATATTGTGACGTGGAGACATATGCAGCAGATATATCTCAGCTCTATATGTCTTATGAGCGTCGGTAAAGCGTCGGTAAGCGTCGGTTATAGCGTCGGTAAAGCAATTCATTTAAACAACCGCTCAATTCAGACTTACTAGTCTTTCGGAAGTAATGTCGCGGAATGTTTATATTCTGATCCGCTGATAGTTCATTTGGTCATTTTCTCATTCTATTTTTAAAGCACGATGGTAACGGATCGTCCCAATCTATCACAGTTGCGAAATTTCCTGTATTAGTACTTTTGCCTTAATGGTTATTGGACTTACAAATTCAATAGGATCGTAAAGTTTTCCAATGGTTTTAAGAACTTCTGTCTCTGATTAGCTTTGTTTTTTCTCAAGCTTGAGTTACTAGATACTGTGATTCTATCCTCAAAAGATCTCCTTTGTAATTCTATTCATATCCCAATACCTTTTGTTCCAGAACCTTTGGGATTTCACCATTTTCATATTCGTCATAACCTTCCTGCAAATTCGCACAATTTGTCTTCCATTTTCACATGTTGGGGGAAACTGACAGCTTTCGATATATTTCTAATGTCTTCATATATGAATTTAGCTTCGTTCGTTTTTGGCTTCATCACCACCTATTAAACCGTCTACGTATAAACATTCGTTCAATACTTTAAATGATTTCTGATTCGTTCCTTTAAAGGTATTGGTGCGTTATACGGGTTCGTGGATTTGAGAGTATCCGATGAAAACACGATGCAGAACAATAAAAAGCACAATTTATTTACAAGAATCACTATTTACAGCACAGTTCCAAAATTACCTTTAAAATCGTCGAAAATCTACAATAAATACGCTGAAACAATCAGCAACACAGCTTCAGGCTGTAACTGTAAAGGTAGCCTCACGGCAACACTAAACTTAAAGTAAACACCGTGGAACAATCCCCAATACACTGTCAAGCTATACTGTAAAGGTAGCTTCACGGCAAAGCACTATCTCGATCGCTTTCCGTTCACAAAACTCTCGCGTTGCTTAGCACTCACAGTAAGCAGCTATTCTCGCAATTCCGGCTCTCAGAAACGCAGGGGTTTATATAGCTTTTCCTTAGGTTCCACACGTTACGAGAAATATCTCGACAGGAAGTTATTCTAGAAGTTTCCCGATTGGACCATGGGATATCGCCAATTTGGTCGCCAAATAGGCGATAAAGTCGCCAATCTGGCAACCCTCCCATACACTATTTTATGACAACCCTAGTGCTATGCCGGAAAGCTTACATACAGGCGCAACCGCCGAATTTTTCGCAACAGTATTTATGTGGTGTTTGATAGTAGCGGTAAGCAAAAATGGGTTTGTATGTAGCCACAAACAAAACGCGAGTCTTCCTATGAAATATTTTCCTACTGGGTTTTTCATCTTTATATGGAAGCTTATTTGCCCACAAAAATCTTACATCATCCCTGTCTTTAGGTGATAGAAAAATCTGGAGAAAGGCTTGTTGGATGTCGGCAGTAAGTGCTGTTCGAAATTGTATTAATATCTCTAACAACGGTGAGTTTAAATTAGTCTCGGAATACAGACAATCATTTATAGAATATTCGTTTTTGAATGGCTGGGTGAACCAAATACAACACTTAAGGGTTTGTCAGGTCGAATAAGTGGCTGGTGAAGCATGTAATAAATTCTCGTCGTTTCTTTAGAACTTTTATAAGTCCTTTAGCTGTGTCCATTTTTAATACTGTTCTAAACTGATTAATACTATTGATGAAGCAGCAGATCATTTTTCAACTATTTCATTAATGCGAACTTTGGTGTTTACGTAATTTGTTATTAAATCAAATGAATGCTCATTCCAACGGAATTTAATCTTACATCGGTTTTCTTTAAATTTGACAGTTCTGTTAAAATTCTTCAAAATATCATAATCTATTTTGTTACTTTCCTTTCCTTGTTCAATTTCTAGCGCTTCTAATTCTCCAAACTGCTTTAACTGAGTTGAGATCAGCTTATCGTCAGTAATAATGTCAATATTCAATAATTCGCCATTAGAATCAGTCTGGCCTTAAAAGCGCCATTCAAATATTATTCCAGAAGCTATAAATTTATTTTAAAAATGTTCAAGTCTACCCGTTATTACTTCATGATAGTAATCTGCACCGATCAGAATAGCAAAATTTTTGTCACTGCATTCACAAGAATCAGCCAGCTGTAATGCTCGTAATTCTTTTTTAAATTTCGAAAAATGAGATATCAGGATAGGGTAAATTAGATGCGCATATTTGATTCTAAGACTTGAATTTCTCTGTTTAGGTATAGTTCGTTTCTGTCTTCGCTTCTGACTTTTCTGTAAGTTTATTCAGTTGCCTGATTAACCGACAAAGTCTCATTTCGAATAATCATTTGGTGTAAGGTAATTTACACTTTTTTTGGTATGTTCCCAATTATAAAACTTCTCATCGAAACACTGACGAATAGAATACGAACTGTTTCTAAATCATCCTTATCAAAGAATGGACGTATCATTATAGTAGTGCACGTTTGTAGCAATGTACTGCGGAAAGTTTCGGATTTTAATTGACTAATCTGAACATCTTTACAGGGCAAAATTGCCAATACGATTTTAATTTTATCAGATTTTGTTCTGAGTTTGAAACAAATACAGTACAACTCCAGTTATCCGAATCGCTTTCAGAATTTCAGAATGTTTCAGAATCAACTGAGAAGAGAAGGAAAAGGAGAAAAAGGAAAACGAAGTTCAAGAATGAAGATGACGCGTCACTTGAGAAATTAAGAAACATTCTTTTGCAAATTCTTCGATGTTAATGCTGAGGATACAGCAGAATGGATGGTATGTGATTCGTCAGACCCTGGGTTTAAAATTCTAAAATATGAAAATATTGAAAGTGTGAGAGAAGAAAGTGTCGAGGAAGAAGATGACCTTAGTGTTGAAGTTGAAGCAGACACGGGACCATCAGCTAGTGAAGTATTTGCCGGCCTAGAAACTGCGCTGAAATTGATGAGCTTCAGCCCGATTTTAACCACATGCAACTTTTCATTATTAAGCGGACGCGCGACTTGGCTGCCCGAAAATGGATCAAGATAGTCAAACAGCTTACTTTGACCGAAATATTCAGCAAGCAATGTCTTTCAACGCTTGTAAGTACTGAACAGTACGCTATATAACATGCACATAAAACTGTTATCTTTTCATTTTAATTAATTAAAACCTCTTGTAAAATATCGTGGCCCCAACTTGTCAGAAACTGGGATAATGACTACTACTATCTGTGAATTTACACAGAAACGTAAGGAGGGGTGTAGAAACTATAATTACAGGAGCCAGATGGCGCTGTGCGTCTGACTTCCTTTTGAGTAAAAATTTAATTGCGATTGAGACTGCGAAGAATGATGAACTATGAAATGTTAAGTGCGAACTCTATATGTAACTCTAATTATAGGTGTTTTCTTTTCGTCGTGTATTGTTTGTGTCGTCAATAAAATTGGATAGAATATTGTATTGAATTGATCTCGTCTGACAGGTAAGAAGCTTTGATTATTTTATTTGCTCGAATGTTGAATTAGAATTCTAAAGCAAAAGCGATTTTTAGATGTAAGTTTTATCATCTTATTTGGTGCCGCAATAACCCGGGATTGGGTCTTTAGATAAGCGAACTATACGAAGTGAATAAATATATTTAGCGAATTTAATAATTTAAATTGTTAAAATGAATATTGAAACTTTGAAAAAGATTAGAGGCCCTGTCAGACGAGCGGCAACTGAGACTATGAAATTATTAGAAAGCGAAATAAACAAAGATGAAAGGTCAGTAGATTTAATTGACGAACTTTTAGCGAAACTTTTAGATAAGGAAACAAATTTGATACATCATGATGATGAAATTCTAAAACTGTGCGAAACTGACGAAATAGAAAAAGAAATTGAAAAACAGCAAGAATACAAAGGTAATATTATGACGTGGAAAATTCGTGCGAATAGAATCCTGAAAACGAGAGAAAGCGAAATTCAAAAAATTGAAAGAACGAATGTTGCAGAAACCAAAAGTGAGCAACAAAATACAGTAAAACTTCCACGCTTGCAAATACCTAAATACGAAGGCAGTATATTAAGGTTTAATGAATTTTATTCTCAATTTGAAGTAGCTATCCACAAAAACACGAATCTTAGTAATGTAGAGAAGTTTAGTTATTTAAAATCGTACTTGTAATGTAGAGAAGTTTAGTTATTTAAAATCGTACTTAACAGACGAAGCTGAGGTGGCTATACGCGGTTTAGCCTTGAGCTCTGAAATCTATGAAATTGCCTTGAACATACTAAAAGATGGCCGAAAAGATATTATTATAGATGCACATATGTCAAGACTTTTAAACATAAGACCAGTACAAAAATCATACGATATCGTATCGATGCGTAGACTTTATTCAGAATGCGAAACACATATTCGAGGATTAGAAAATAACGGAATAAATCCTAACAGTTATAGTTGTCTATTGTATCCAGTGTTGTTAAAATCGATACCCAAAGATTTATCGTTAGAATTTTCTCGCACAACACATTCAAAAAATGAAAACGAAATATCTGATTTATTGGAATTTTTAAAGATAGAAATTCAGTGTCGCGAACGTAACGAGCAATTAAGTAGAGGTTTTAATTTAAGCACTTCAGATGCGCGATTGGAAACTAAATTTAATTCTATGCAAAAACCTAATCAAAAATATGGAAGCTTTAATAAAAACAAAGTTGATTACAGCGGGAAAAATAAATTAAATTCGAACTTTCCTACATCGTCTGCATTTGTTGTTGATGTGAAAAAATGTATATTTTGTACAAAACCTAAAATTGATCATGATTCTGTTTCTTGTCCCTTATCAATCGAACAGCGAAAATTATCACTCAGAAAAAATGGTATGTGTTATTCCTGTCTTTCTAAAGGACATATATATAAGCAATGCAAATTAAAAAATGTTTGTGGAATTTGTAAACACAGGATGCATAACGAACTGATCTGCGATGAACCCGTCATCGCTTCCTCCCCCCCACTGGAGTCTGGTCACAGCGGCGACGTGGAAAAGGTTCTCTCATCGGTTGCATGTATAAATGAATGCGATTGCGAAATACTACTTGAAACTTGCTCAGCGTTATTAATAGGTAGTTCTAAAAATAAAGAGATAAATATTTTATTGGATAATGCGTCACAGAGATGTTTTTTGAAAAAAGAATTAGCGGTAGAAATGAAATTACCTATTATTAGACAAGAAAGTCTAGTGGTTTATACTTTCGGTTCTAGAGTGCCAATACAGAAAACATATGATGTAGTACAGTTTACTCTTTGTAATTCAAATGATCCGGAAAAGAAAATAACTATTGAAGCGCTTTTGACTGACTGTATTTCTGGGTCGCAGTTTAAAGTATCACACAATAAACTAAAGCAGTTACTTATGAAAAAGAACATTTCGTTGTCAAACATAAGTAAGTCGTTAGGCAATGAATTGTCTCTGCTTATTGGAGCACAATACTTTTGGGATATACATTCAGGAGAAAAGGAACGATTAAACAAATCTTTGTATTTGATTGACACTCTGTTCGGAAGGGTTGTTCAGGGTCGAATCTCTCCATCAGATTTAAATTCGAATCAGAACATTTCTATTATGAAAATTGAATGCTGCGCCACATTGAATGAAAACCTAACAAAATTTTGGAAGTTAGACTCAATGGGGATAGATGATATAGACAGTTGTAATTTCAAATTTAATGAGGAATTTATTTCTTAGTTCGAAAATAATTTGAAGTATGAAAATGGAATGTATACAACTAAATTATTCTGGGAAGGTAAACCAGAAAACTTGTCCAACAACTTCGCGGTAGCAAATCGAAGATTTAACAACTTAAGGGTAAAAATGAAAAAAAAATTGGGTTTGTAGTGAATATAAGAACATAAATAAGGAGCAATTAAAGCTGAATATCGTCGAGGAATGTCCTTCCGACTTAGAAGGGAATTATTATATGCCTCATTCAGCTGTTGTAAGATCTGATAGGGACACTACAAAAGTTAGACTGGTTTTTGATGCATCGTCAAAGAGTAATGGGTGCAAGTCTCTTAATGAATGTCTGAATCCTGGGCCACCGTTGAATCCCAAAATTTTAGATGTCATCTTACAATTTCGCGAATATGAATACGCATTTAGCAGTGATATTCAGGGAGCATTTTTGACCATAGGAATAGCGGAAGAGGATAGAGATTACTTACGATTTTTTTGGTTTCCAGATGAAAATGATTCGAAAACTTACAAAATTTTACGAATGACTCGCGTGCCCTTTGGAGTGACATCAAGCCCGTTTATCCTCGCTGCCACTGTTAAATACCACATACGAAAATATAAACATGACCAAAGCGAAACTTTTCAAATGCTTAACTCGGCACTTTATGTGGATGATCTTTTTTACGGAGCAAATAGCGTAGAGAAAGCTTTAGAGCTTTCGCAGAGTGCTGTAAAAATTTTGAAAGATGCTAATATGAATTTAAGAAAGTTTAATACTAACTCGTATGAGTTGAGAAAATTATGGAACGAAAGAGGAGTTGCTTTTCAGAGCAGTTGCTTACTTTCGTTATGTGTTAAGTAACGATTGTATTTATACAAGTTTCATCACTGCGAAATCTAGAATTGCGCCACTGAAACGGTTAACACTACCGAGGCTTGAACTAATGGGAGCTGTTGTTGCTTCTAGACTTTTCCAATATTTGAAAACAAATTTTAAATTTCCTGTTTCTAACATATATTTGTGGAGTGATTCCTTAATCGCTCTTCACTGGATTAAAGGGAAAGCTTCAAAATGGAAACCTTTTGTATCGAATCGAGTAACCGAAATCCAGTCTAGAACTGATCCTGCTGATTGCAGTTTATGTCCAATCCTATTTGGTTGCAAGGGCCGGAATGGCTTCGATGGAAGAAAAAGGAGTGGCCAAAGAGCGTTAATTATGAAAGGTGTCCAGAGATATCTCCTGAGGTATATTGCGAAAAAAGAACTAAATTGGATGAAACATCATCGTTTGTATGCGAAGTTCAGTCGAATGCGACATCTTTACTAGAATTGAATAAATACAGTAGTTTGAAGAAATTATACCGGGTTACCAGTTGGGTACTCCGATTCATATACAACATAAGAAATAAAATCAAGCGATGCAAAGAGGTAAGCGCTGAAGAACTTACTGATGCAGAAATTATTTGGATAAAAACAGTTCAAAGAGAAGTTTTTTCTGAAGAACTTTCCTGTTTAACACAGGAAAAAACAATTTCAAAGACTTCGTCTATTTTGGAACTAAATCCCTTTATTAATGAGGATGGGATAATGCATGTTGGTGGAAGACTCCAGAAGTCAAAACTTACCTTCCTTCTAAAACATCCAATTATTATGCCTGCAAAACATCCCTTCGTAAATTTGATTGTGTGGGATGCATACAGCAAAGTATTTCATGGTGGAATTTCTGAAACTTTGATAGAAATACGAGAAAAATACTGGATAATTAAAGGAAGACAAACTGTTAAAAATATACTAAGGAAATGTATTTTGTGCAAACGATTCAATCCATCTCCTGGAGTGCAAGTTACTGCTCCTTTACCAGTAAATCGAACAGAAGAGTTACCTCCTTTTACTGTAGTAGGTATCGACTTTGGTGGACCACTTTATACAAAAGACAGTGATGTGAAAAACTATATCGTCTTATTTACTTGTGGAGTAACTCAAGCTCTTCAGTTAGAGATTGTTAGCAATATGACCACAGAAACATTTCTTCTTGCGTTTAGACGATTTATTGCTCGTCGAGGTCTATGTTCTCAAATTTTGACTGATAACGCAAAAACATTTAAACGATCGGAACTTGAACTCAAAAACTTGTGGACTGTCATTAGTCATCCAACAGAAAAACACTTTTATGCCTCCCACAAAATCCAATGGTGCTACATAGCTGAGAAAGCTGCGTGGTGGGGTGGCTTCTATGAAAGACTGATCCGATCTGTGAGACTAGCTTTACGAAAAACTTTAGGAAAAACTACTTTATATCGAGACGAGTTAGAGACTCTAATTATTGAAATTGAAGGTGTGCTTAATTCTCGTCCTTTAACTTATGTTTATTCTGAATTCCAGGAACCTGTGCCTCTAACTCCAGCTCATATGATCTTAGGGCGCAGAGTGAATAGTTTACCTCCTGCCAGGCTTAATTTTGATTCTAATTTAGTCAATAGGAAAATGTTAATTAAAAGATTTAATTATCGAGAAAGATTGGTAAGTATGTTTTGGAATAAATGGAAAAAAGAATATCTTTTGATGTTAAGATCTCTTCATTGTGTCGAGCCGACAGGTAAAATTATTGAATTTAAAGTTAATGATATTGTATTAATTAATGATGATAAGTTACCTAGACATTTTTGGAAATTAGGAAGAGTGGTAGCAGTATTTCCTGGCAGAGATGGAAAAGTAAGGTCTTGTGAAATTAAAACAGGTACATCAATCATTAAACGACCTGTGCAACTTTTATATAATCTCGAAATCAATGAATAAGTTTGTTTTTTATGTTTATTAATTTGTACTATATTTACAGGATTATTCATGTTTATTATTTTGTACTATATTTACAGGATTATTCCAGCTCTTTGATGAAAGTGCTAACATGTTAAAATTTGTCAATTTACTATTCATGTTATTCCTCGTTACAGGTAACTCTGTAAATTGTTTAAATGTGAATGATTTTGTTTATTTAGTTAATACGTGTAGTTTCTTTTATATGGTTTAATAGTTTGAATTGAACATTGTAAGAAGTTCCATTGTTTAAAATTGTATTAGTGTGAATTTGAATGAACCCCTGGTCATTCGGGGGGCAGTGTGTAGAAACTATAATTACAGGAGCCAGATGTCGCTGTGCGTCTGACTTCCTTTTGAGTAAAAATTTAATTGCGATTGAGACTGCGAAGAATGATAAACTATGAAATGTTAAGTGCGAACTCTATATGTAACTCTAATTATAGGTGTTTTCTTTTCGTTGTGTATTGTTTGTGTCGTCAATAAAATTGGATAGAATATTGTATTGAATTGATCTCGTCTGACAGGTAAGAAGCTTTGATTATTTTATTTGCTCGAATGTTGAATTAGAATTCTAAAGCGAAAGTGATTTTTAGATGTAAGTATTATCAAGAGGTTAAAGCCCTTTTTATTTTATCTTTAAAATAACAAATGTGTCCACTTGACGCTCATAAACTGCGCCGCCCCGGCGGTTTAACTGAAACAGAACGTAAAACTGAATGTAATGATTGGATGAACAAATATCAAAAACACTACCGACGAGGCTCTGAGATCCTAAACTAACCGCGCGTCTAATTACCGCTGAGATTCAGCAAGATTACTGATCAAACAGTTGAAAGATAGCACTTCTGCAAAGCTAGGCACATAGGCCGACACGCGGCGATCTAAATTCTACCGAGCAACTCTCATTAGCGTAATTCAAAGCAAGACTCTTGTAATCTGTTTCCTTTCCTATTTAATTCAACTAGCTTTCGCTAAATTTGAATAAACTGCGCCGCTACTACAATTTACATAGTCTGGCACGGACATTTCTAGAGGAAAGTGAAGGCTAAACAGGAAAGATAACTTAAAATAAATGTTAGTTAAAATAAATGTAAACCCTACACTCTTTAAAAATATAGTTTTTTTTTCTATTTTCAACAAACATTATATACAATAATTAATTAAAGTGTACGTAGACCCTTTTTTCGGAATAAATCCAATTATTCAAATTTTTAATTATCCGAATGGAGTCCTCTCCCAATTGATTCGGATAACTGGAGTTCTACTGAAGACCTAGTGTGTTTTTTATTACATATTTCCTACATTTTTTCTTTATATTCTTTTATTATATGCTGAGGTTTAAAGCATAAAATACTTCCTTTTTCATCCACGATTTCAATTTCACAACGCTCAGAATCGCGTAGTTCGTTACAACATATAGAATTATTTCTAGTGACTGGAGCAATATATTCATAAGTTTTGATGGAACATTTATCAAAACTGTTTATTGTAATTCTTGTTTACATTATCATGGGCGAAGTAGAGACGATCGTATGGTTTATGCTTCGAGCTATGAATCATTTCCGCTCGGTGTTTTGGTTTTGTTTCTCTACTGTCATTTAACTGCATAGCTCTTTCGCGATCTTCGATTTATATCCGAATAATTTGCGTTAATTTATTAATATTCCACGTTTAGTCACTTCTTCTACTGCGACTATATTCTAATATAACATCCGATGGAATTAATTTGAATATGGATAAAATATGGTACCCCTAAGTGTCTTGATATCACCCTCATTCACTTTAAGCATCTGAGTTTTACAATGATAATATAGTTTCATAAGATTCTCTATCCCTTATATTTATAAAAGGGTAAAGATTTAACTGTTTATTCATGTGAGCATTTATTACTACATATTTTCTCCCAGATCTGTTAGTTAACAATTCTATAGCTGAATCGTAATTCTCATGTGTAAGCGAAAGTCTGGAAACGACAGTTAGGTTACCCCACCTAATAGCGACTTATAGTACTTAAGTTTATTTATAGTACTTAAGTTTATTTACTTTCGATAAAGAGTCATTGTTGTGGATAACTGTATAAGGTCTACTTGTCTAAATTTTGTGTGAAATCTGAAGAGTAGTGACTACACAGAACAAGGGTTAAAATTACCCTTTATTACCCTCGTTAATTATTTACAATGCGTCGAGGCTAACAAACTACGCTTCTGCTTAGGCAGTAACTGAAACAGTAAGAACTAAACTCAAAATTTGAAGATATTCACAACTAGTAGAATTACGCTACAGGACTCGGACTATCCTGTTTTCTAGCAGAACGTTGAAGATTTAGTGGCAGCAACGTAATAGTTGTTACACCATGTTTAACCAGCAATAAATGCTAAGCCGAAGCTCACGCTACAACAAGCACATAGTTTTCCCACACTGTCTAACTTTCCCTTCTAGAACTTGATATTCAAACCTTTCCTCTCACTGATACAACGTATTACGTCACGCGCCTTGCCAAATTTAAGTATTCTGGCATTGACAATTAGGGGAATGAAGGCTTATATCTAAAGAGCTTCAAATTAAATTCAACTGATTATTTAAAATAAATATAAATCCTTACAACTGCTTCATACTGAGTCCAAAAGTCCTGCCAATTGCTTAAACTGCCAAAAAATTTATTTACATAGTCAGTTTTAGGCAATTTTATAGATGAAGTTTCCGTACATCGATTCGGTAGGTAATTAGAACTAGGGACATTTACTCCTTCATTAGAATTATTATCTGTTATGCCTTTTGATAATTCTTCTATTCTAATAATTAGATTACTCTTGTACTCTAATAGATTATCGCGATAACCTTCTACGGAATTAATTTCCGCATCAAAATGCTTTAAATCTGTTTCTTTCTGTACATAATTATCAATTAATTTGATATTTTCAATTTTAGTGTTCAGCTGATTTAATAATGTCTTTAAATTAGTCACTGGTTTATTTTATTCAGTATTCTTATCTATTTTACCGACCAGCTTTATAACCGAGACTTTTTTTTTTTTTTTTACTAGCTCTAACTTTTTTCAGCTTTTCCAGTTCCACTGTAAATAAAGAAGATAAATATTCTTACATTTTCAGATGTTACCATTCCTTCAAATTAATCGTCAGAAATTAATCCTTAAGTTTTCTTTTTAATCTTCCTTGCTGATTCAGAGGACCCACCAAAGTGCTCAATAGACAATAATGTAGCGGGGTGTCTAGTAAAGTTCTATATTAATTCTAAATGCCCCATCTAAATTTCTACACGTGTGGTTCAGCGGTATTTCTATCTAAATCAACATTCAGTCTAGTTTAAAAGGAAATTTATTAGAATACCAAACAAATTAATCTAATTTAGATTCTATTTAACATCTCTCCAGCAGCATTCGAGCTGCTTTAAACAAATTAAAGGCAAGTGACTAAGTTCACACTAATGCCACTTAGGGTTTTCTAAATCAATGCACTTCTATTGATTTTCTCTTTGTCATTCAAAGGCAAAGAAAAGTGTCTATTGAAACTGAAAAAAGTAAGCTAATGCTTATTGCAGTGATTTTATACTTCAACAAAACAAAAATGTGCCTCATATATATTCACATTTGCATGTATTCACATTCATAAGGACAACGGAAATTTTCCTTTGAAGTTCTTCTTCATATATTATGTAGGCAACATTAAACAACAAGATCTTCGTAGATGCGATTCTTTATTCCTCTGGCTTATTATTATTCCAATGATAAATAAGCCAGTCATTAATTGCCTTGCATATGTAGCATGCATGTGCGTATAGAATAGTAGTTATTTAGTATTCAAGACTGAAACTGCAGCGTTCTTTAACGCTTGTAACTTCGGTATATAAGGTACACATCAGTAATTTTTAAGTATGATAATACTTAAAAATAAAATACTTTATGACTGAAGTTATAAGCATAACTTTAGTATATAAGGTATACATCAGTATATTTAAGTACATCTGATTGGCGTAGTTTATTAGAATTTAATTGCTTTCGCGGCTGAATTTTTAACAGACAGAATTATACCTCTTATACTAATTATCATGAAAAGTCTTCCAAACATTAATTTTAATCGCTTTGGTGCTAGTGATGAATATTAATGTTTAGAAGTTTCTTCAGAAGTGATTAGTGTGTTTGAAAGATGTTTTACAAGGCTATACTTTGTATCATATCATGAAACGTTATAGTATTACTGTCTGAGAGAAAATTTCTGATTTTGATAAAACAAAAATGTTTTGTAGGATTGGGAAGAATATTTCAAATTTTGACGAAATCTTTATTTACTCAGAATATTGCATTTATACTTTCTGAATTAAGTATTTGGTATTATCCACTATTTGAAGATTTCGTTATTAAGAGGATAAAAGAAAAAAGAAAACAAATTTTTGCAAATTTGGCTCTTTTCAGCTGTGCACATTAGATTTTCTAAAAACTTTCTTTATAATGCATAAGAGAATAAATAAATGTAATACATTTTTTTAACTAAATAAGTAATACGATGTTATATTAATTTTTATTTGCATTCTGTCATACATTAGGAATTTCTTTATATTAAATTTTACCCCCAAAAGTGTAGGATATTGAAACAGCCTGTAAATGTTCAGTTAGCTATCTTCAGTGTCATGTATGAACTTTACGTTTCTATTATGTACACAATCAGCTCTTGCTTTGCTCTGGTGTTGCATTACTACACTGGTGTCTTTAACTTACTGAGAGCAAAACGAACGAACCGAAATTTTAACGTATAAACGGAAAGCATATGTTTTGAATGTAATTTTGTTGTAAAATGTATTGTTTTATTTAACTATTTATATTAATATAAATCTTCTTGACTAATATTATTTTACAATACTCACTTTCCTATTTATTGACATAAAAAATTGAAAAATAATTTATGTATATCTATATCCGAAGAAGTGCAATTTTACATGCTTCCAACGCATAGAATGTTTTGAACAAAAACGCAGGGAGCGACCATTGTAGCTCAAACACTTCCCTGTCTGAGATTTATCCAGCAATGAGATTTTAAGATAATGTTTTCTCTAATGAAAGGAATGGCTGTTTTTCATTTGGACTACTAGATATACTAGCTGGACAGGGCCTTGCTTCAGCAAGACCAAGGATCTTGCTGACTAAGGAAAGAAGAATATTCATTGTATCTTTGCTTCTTTTTTAATTAAGAATATGATAACCAGGAAACGCTTCTCCTGTAGAGATATTAGGCAATTTCGAAGCAGGAGATGTAAAAAATGAGCAATGTCCTCGCCAGGATTGGAACCACAGACTTCTCGAACACCCACCGAGCGTGCTTACCACTACAACGCGAAGGCATGCGAAGAAGGCGGGAAAAATACCTTATATACTCCCCCTTTTAAAGGGCGAGTGGGGATTAGGGGACAGAATCGCCAAGTTCTGGTATTGGAGAATCGTCATCGACCACCTTTTTTAGTTCGGGCGCTACTGTAGAGACATTACGTAATTTCGATGCAGGAGATATGAAAAATGAGCAATGGCCTCGCCGGGCTTCGAACACGGACCTCTCGAATACGCGCCGAGCGTGCTGACAACTACACCACGAAGGCATGCGAAGAAGGCGGAAGAAATACCTAACACTCCTAGCATAGTCACTTCGTTTTCATTCCTTCCCTAATTTTCATCTGTGCTTCACTGTTCAATTAAAACACGTGCAAAGAAATACTTAAGGTCTTAAACATTCATCATCTTAAAGATTCTACATAATAACGTTCTTTACATTTTTATCCACCTCCAGACTGCATGGAGTTTTCTGCTTGTTTTCCTAGTTCTTCAAAAGGAAGCCTCCCCCCCGCCAATTGATTATGACGCTCACGGTGTCATGTTCAGTGTTTCCAGTTTGGTTTCTCCAGCTAATTAAAAAATATTTTGTTCGCAAGCCCTGTTCTGCAGCTTTGCTCAGCTTGCATTAAAGAAATTCAAAACCATACGTTTCATGAGAAAATTACTTACAGACTGCGTTCAAGCAGTTGCTGGAAACTTTATTCTACGACGCATCAGAAAACTGTAAGGCACTTAAGATATTAAAAGATTGATTGCAATCGTTAATACTCATATCGGAGAGTGTGACTAAAATTTCGATCATTTTCCTGAAAGTTTCGTGTACCACAGAAGTTTAAACCGATTGCAGTATTCTGTTTTATCGGCTGCAGAATAAATGTTGTAAAGAGAGCAGGACAAAGAACATAAAATTTGTCTGTGCTACATTAAAAAGCGGCGGGGCAAAAATAAATTTGCGCGTCATTACTAACATTTACTGAGATCACAGTTTATGTCTGCATTTTTGCTCTAAAAATTGCTATTTTCTATATTTTACTTTTTCAAAAATACTTTACCTCATATTTGCTTAATTAAGGAACTGAGCTCACCTAGCAAAATCGAAGTGAACCACAGCAAAATGGTAAAATATCTTTTCTTCCTTCTGTTTTGCGGTTCCCCTGAAAGTATTTCTCTCTGCGTTGAAATTTTGAGTTGATAAGGTCCTTTCGTTAAATGTTAGGAAGCTTGGTGAAACCCATTTATTTCAACTACTGTAATATTGATGAATTTAAACCACTATTCCGTGCAACATTGTTAAAATTCATTGAGCTGAAACTCAAACGATAAGATTAAGTTTTTTATTCTATTTTTTATCAATTGCTTAGAATGCATCAAATAAACAATATTTACTAAAATACGCGCATACTTTGCCAATGTATGAGAAAACTGTAGCTTTTGGTATCAACTAGCTATCTTTTACCACGCACATCGAACTTTCGGCTTCATGTAGGACTTGAATGTAAGACCGATGTTTGAATGGCGCCGAAATCGAAAGTGTATTTTCCTTTTTAAATAACTTAATAAATTCCGCTACTATTTTTATATTAAAGTGCTGTTATTCATTAACGAAAATAATACATAAAAAATCAGAGAAGGAACAAGTATAAAGAAATTATAGGATTAACATGATGATACGTGTAAAGCAAAAAATGTTCCAGCGACCGATTCCATCGCAAACAAATCCAAAAAGCGTGTTGCCAATGCAGGGCAACGAAAAGGTGTAAGTTAATTTGAGAGGCATGGAAGTAGACATACTTCCACCCTATCGGGTTCAGTCCTGATACAAAGGCAAAGGTAAAAGTTTATTAATTGGTCTTTTGAAGACAGCAGATTTAGGTTTGACTGTAGCTAAGCAAACTAATCCGTCCTTGCCAGGATAGACATCGATGACACTCCCTATAGGGCATGCTAAAGGTGGAGATCCATCTTCGATGACAAGAACCACATTGTCGATCTTCAGGTTGGGTTTGGCGTGGTGCCACTTGGATCGCTGCTGAAGAGAAGTCAAGTATTCTTTTTTTGCGATTCCAAAATCCACGTCGTAGATTATGAACAAGTTCCCACTTAGACCTCCTTGTGCAAACAGGCAGATGCGTGTCTAGTAAGGAAGCCGAAGTATTACCTGTAATAAAATGAAATGGGGTTTAAACATGAATAGAGTCAATATCAGAATAGTTCACGCAAGCAAGTGGACGATGTGGTGAGTGGAAGTAGGCAGGTGTTATTAAGTGAGTAACTTATTACTTCTGTTCTACTACAGCTGACCAATTCCTCCTTGTTTCCTGTTAAAGACTAATCTAACATTTCTGTCTCATTTTTCACTGCCTCTCACACTCCCTTTCAGTTTGAAAGTGGAAGATATGTATATATAGACTTACTCCCTTGCCGAAGATGGCAAACACCTACCATTCCATTCACGTATTGTAATTTAACTGAGCGCCATTGAAAATTCTGCAGTGAGATTGTGAATCTGTTTTAATACAGGCCAGCGGGCATTTAGCGACCAACTGAGGAAACTGGTAGTCAAGTTCTCATAAATTTTATTTTAAATGATAGTTTGAGTCTATGCGGTATTGACCTGAGTTTGATTTGTCTGATCTGGCTAAATAAAACCGTTTGAAATCTGCTGACGAACACGTTGCTGTATTTATGCCGGAGTTGTGAGACAGTTTCTGTTACTTTTTGTGTACTGCGGCAATCTGAGTCTGAACATTTTCTACAAGAAATTCATGATTTTCTAAACTAATACACTGTTTAGAAAGTAATATAATAGTAGAAGATTTGATGGACTGGGGATACCTCTAAACTATTTACGCAAAAAGTGGATGACTTATCCTTAAAAAAGAGAAAGTGAAATAAATCAGGGAGCTCCTTAAATTTCTAAGCTGTGTAAGAAGGGGGCAGGGTGTGAATATAAATAAGATAACGTAAACATCTAAGTGCTTGAGAGGTATTTGTTACTGTCTTATGCTGTCTGAATGTAAGGTTTAATTGCTCATATTCTGTTGCAATTCTCCTAGCTCTTTTATTCCATATTTTCTAGCATTCCTGGCCAGTGAAATTTACTCATGTTTTAATCATATTAAAAAATCAGAATTACTCATATTTTGTTTCAATTCTCCTAGCCTTCTTAACCACTGAAATTTTAGCATTAAAGAAACATAATTTAGATTTGCTGGCGACTTCCAAGTTTGGTAGGTTAACAAGATGCAAATGATTCGAATCTAAACATATAAATAATTCGGACACAAAAGCGGGCAGTAATCTAGTACTGGGATTGAGAAAAGCGTGTAACAGAGCAATCTGAAAGCATTCTGCCTGCGTTACTAATAACAATAAGTCCTGCCTCAGAGGCAGAGAAATCGCTAACCGTATGCACGGTATTTAAACGATTGTTAAATTGAAGAAATCCGGTATGCTGTGACATGATGTTTCTACAGAAGTTGATTGAGATGTTGCAGTTAAGCATATATGGCATAGTGGAAAAAGGAAATTTTGCATTATGGACAGGACTGAGAAAAATCCATTTTGGAGAAAAACTTTACACTGCGTACCGCACAGATATGATGAATCGTACATCAGCAATAGCAATAGTTCCGTAATCATTATAACATGTTAGAAAATGTCTATAAGCAATGCTAGTTGCGGATTGCTAAACGAGTGGTCATAGGTTGCTCTGAAGAGAAGTCACAGCAATGGACATAGCCCATTTTTCCTGCTACAACGTCTCTTCAGCCACACCGCAGATGGCGCAATTGTTTAAATGTTTCCAAGAACGTTGAAACTGCATTGTTGGACATAATCATTTGCGTTTCTCATCTAATTTAGATTTATATTAATCTTTGGAATCTAGATTAAATTAGAATTATTGGAATCTAAATTAGATTATAATTATTGGAATTTAGTTTCTAAAATGCGCTATCTTTAATTTCAAGCGCTGTACAAAACTGTGCTGCACTAACAGTAATTTTCACAGCGACATAGTGATCCTAACAGAATCAAACAATTTGATTACTATTTTCGTGTTTTACTCATACTTTTATCTTTTTTTTAACCATGAACAGTTAACACCTTGACATACATTAACGTCCATTGATTTGTATATCAAAAGGCTATCAAGGGGCTGTATTTCGAATGTCCTAACTGAAATTTTCTTCTTTTTGCTGATCATACCGATCATATTATCAAGAAAGTAACGGATTCGAACTGTTCTAATATTTCTCCATCTATAGAAGAAAATTAAAAAAATAATAATAAAGTAGTTACGACAGAGAACTTTTAAGAGCATAAGGATAAACTGGACCGGATTTAATATCGTCTAATAGAAGGATGAATACACCACCATATTCAAAGAGATCTCAATCACCGACAGATGCCTTGTTCAAATCCTTAGATATTTAAAAGTTGTTCTTATTGAAAATGGTTTATGTCCTGCTTCTTTTATTGATAAATGTTTTTAGAATTTTCTATTCTTATCCTTGTAAAGGAACAATAAAGAATGTTCATTAAAAACACAGCACTATATGTACTAAATTATTTTTTGCTCAATTAATTACAAATTTGATCAGATTTTTGGTATCTTCAGATTCCAAGTTACTTTCTATTAATAAAATTAATTGTTCATTCTTTAAAGAAATATTTCAGGTTTTAAGCTGTTGGGGAATAGGTAAAGGTTTTCTTAACATAGCTTCGCATGTATGGCAGCAAAGAACATTTTAATGCGAAACTTTCTTATATCTAAAAAAGAAAAATAAATCTTTCACAACTAATCATTGTCGAGCAGTAAACTATTCGTGTAAATCCAAAAGACTTTTTTTGTCAAAATAGTATTCTTTAAATCCTTCTACTTTTCGCAAATTCTATCACCCCAGATGATGATCAAAGTTCCACTCCAAATTTCCCCTTTACTTTTAAAAACCTTGTTCCATCATTTTTGTTTTTTTTCATTTTTATTTTCTCTGTAGGTAGCAGTATATTGGATATATTGAAATCTAACCTGAGATAGATTTTTCCTTAGTTTTCATTTCCTCAACGCTCAGCAAAAACGTCTTCTTACTTGGTATCCTAATTCTCTCAGGTTTTTCTAGGGATGGTAAGACGTTAGGACTGCGCTTTGACTGAAATTCCAGGAATAACATGTAGTCACCAGGATAGATCTCTGGACACGTTTAGATCAGGGTCTCTCAAAGTGGTCTCGACAAATATTAAAAGAATAGTTTTCTTCATCAAGAATAGTATTTTCATAGCCTTTCATGTTTCTTTATAATATACAGGATACAACATAACCATAATGCAAATAATGGGACTTAAATAACTTAAAGGTAGCAAACTAGACTAAAAACTAAAAATATGAATAAAAGTTAAAAAAAAGGTTTATTATACAGGGTGTTTATAAAGTCCCGGACCAATTTTGATGTTTAATAACTCATAAAACAATAAAGATAGATTAAAATTAATAACATAAATGGTTAGATAGACTCAAAAAGTTTCATGACCCTTGTCAATGAACTTCCACGTGTGCCCCCTTCGTCTCACGGAGAATATCAAGTCGATATTCAATTTCACGCCAGGTACCGGCAAGCATGTCGGCATCCACAGAGACTATTGCGGTTGTAATTCTGGCTTTTAGATCATCAATGTTCGACACTGTCCTCCTGGAAACGTTGTCTTTTGCAAATCCCCAAAGGAAAAAGTCCAACGGCGTTATATCAGGTGATCTGGATGGCCAAGGAATTGGACTTCCTCGCCCAATCCATCTTCCTGTAAAATGGTCATTCAAAGAACTACGAACGACGGTACCCCAATGAGGTGGTGCACCATCTTGTTGTAAAAAGACATGTGGCTGAAGCTGTTCTAGTTGTGGAAATACGAAGGTTTCCAACATGTCTAAGTATACGACTGATGAGAGCGTCTTTTGTGTAAAAAAGAAAGGTTCAATGACTCGGTCGTGCATTAGTCCACACCACACATTAACCTTTGGGAAATCCCTTTGTGCCTCATGGTATTCATGGGGATTTTCAGATACCCATATGCGCACATTATGGCGATTAAAAATGCCAGAAAGGTGAAAGGATGCTTCGGAGAACAATATGCTCCAACATCTTCTATCCTCCTTAGCATATTTGTTGCAAAGGCCATCCTAATAGGCCTATAATAATGGGCAATAGTTGTCAAAAACAAAAGAGAAAAAAATACAATTAATAAGCAGACGATATTTAGAAAACTACAGATACTTCGACTGGGAAATGAAATTATCTGAAATTAACCACATGCGCAGACTATATTTACAAAGGTAAAGATATTCAAACCTGAAAAGGAAAATATGTAAGTTATTCCATCAATAAATGCCATAAGATTGTTTATATCTTCATTATTTTATGAGTTATTAAACATCAAAATGGGTCCGGGACTTTATAAACACCCTGTAGTTATGTTTTTTTTCTTATATTTGCATTTAATTTTGCAAATATAAACAAGATTTTAGGAAAAAAAATCACAGAATCTAATTGCAAAAAAGTTAAATTTTAATTAATGTGATTGCTGCCCTTGATGTATTGGCGCAATTTTTGTAATATTTCGCATAAAAACTTTTTAATTTTTAAATCACATCATTCATAAATACTTTACCAGTTTCTTGCATTGCATTGTAAATTATTGACTTGACTGAAGCCTTCTTCCAGTGGCAAGAAGAACGGAAAGTCAATAATGTTTACTTTGATAATAACTTTTATTTTTTGATATTTTTCTCGAATGACTTTTATATTTGCAAACTTAGCTCGTCCATGTATTTTGAATAACATATGTACTTGAGCATCCCGTTCAGCGCATCATAATATCAAGATCACATATGCCGTAATTTTAGTGTATGTTTTCCTTATGTTTATTTTAGATGATTTCTTATTTGCTGTGTAGTATAGCTTTATATCAATATAATTAATCAGCAATTTTACTTAAAATTTTTTTTGTAATGAACGGATTCTTGATTATACCCAACAACTGCGGGTGCAGATTCAACTATCAACCATCTGATCATCATTAAACCGTTTAAAATTTCATCAAGCCGCAGAAGTCAGTACCGACCCCTCTGGATACCCCTGGCATAGGCGATGAATACAGCTCTATTCTTCAGGCGGTCTAGAATTTAGCCCTTAGGAAACGAAGTCCTTGCTAACATGTATGCTTAAAATACCAAAACGCCCATAATTCCTTTCGAGATTCACAGCAATTTCCTGCTCTCGCCATCCATTAATGCACAAACATATGCGATAATTTAAAAATAGCATCCTTTCTACTTCCTAACAAAGAAGTTTCGATTAGCCTTTTAGGACAAGTTGTCTTCAATAAGCTGATACAATGCATTTGGGAAAACTGCACCTGCCACTGCATACTTTAGGGAAAGCGAAGAAAAACACACAACAATCTCTGCCATTTCGGGCGTTTGTGGCCATTTGAATAAAAGGTCGTCTGGGACGTTCTGGCTTTGAATGGGTTAAATCGCTGATTACTTCTCTGTGTAATACAATAAGATTTGTAAAGTCACTAAAATCATCACAGCATACGGCCAGGACATTTGTCAGCCGCACTAGAAAGCCTCAACAGAGTTACCCACGCCAGCATTATATACTTATTGCATACTCATTATATCTGCAATTTGCATTTACAATTATATTTCATATGTGTTAAGTGTGTCAGGACTGAGTGTTCAGTGCATTTTCTTGGCAAACATCTTCGTGAAACTCCTTAAGTCCTGATCTTGAACAGGGAGCTCAATGCAGCTATGTTCGGTAGTAGGATTCTGTGATTAAGTTGGAGAATAACTGCACTTGAAAGGGATTTAAAATCCTCTTTTATTAAATTACTATTATTTACAAGCCACTTCTCAACTCGGGAGGGATACAGAAAGTAAAGACCACACTTGGGTCTAAAATGAACAATCAGATAAATTTAAAACTAAAGCTAAATAGAAATTAAATAGTCGTCGCTCACAGAGCTATACGCGAGGTTGGCCTCTAAACTAAATGGTGCGAAGCAAGTTTTACTAATACTGACGCACTTGGATTTATTTCAATAAGTAATCACGTAAAAGCACTATGGCTTAGAATTTAAATGCTAGCTGGTCAGGCGAACGTCGAATAGAATGACCGTGATCTGAGACTAAAAGCTCTCTCACACTGAGAGGTTTCTACCTCTGGTTTAAATAGAACTTGGCTCCACTTAGCATAAGCTGAAAACGCGTGCTTCTTCTAACGGGAAGTTGAAAATGAGAAGAGATAGAAAGATTTAAATTAAAATAAAACTTTGTTAGTTTAACTAAAACCTTACAAGTGAACTGTGCTTATAAAAGTGATACTGCATGCATTACCTTTGTTCAAAGTGCAACCACTTGCTATCCTTGCTAAGCAAAATGTGCTTCGCTACTACTGTTCAAAGTGCAGCTAATTGCCATCCGTGCTAAGCGATTTGTGCAAAGAGTAATGCACTAAGTGATCTGTGCTCAGTGGTCCGTGCTAAGCGATTTGTGCAAAGAGTAATTCACTAAGTGATCTGTGCTCAGTGGTCCGAGCTAAGCTCCCATCAGTGCTAAAGCCATTATTTATCATCAGTGCTAATTGATAACAATTACTGATTGTTATCCTAACAGCATATCATGCCTTGCAATAAGACATAGTGGACATCTATGTATTTTGGTTATATTACTCAATCTGTGTCTTGTTTCCTGCCTGTATTGTATTTTGTCCGTAATGCCTTCTGCCTCCACTTCTATCTTACCGTGTACCTGTATTCAGTTTGATATGACCCTGCTAATATTGCTGCATCCATAGGGCCTCAACAAACTATGTAAATATAAAATGTATATAGTAAAATAAGCACACCGTGTAAACTTCTATATACGTAGCATCCTGTTACACTCATGCAAGACATGCTTGCAGTATCCCCGTGCCAATATGCACGTCTGTATCTTTCATAATTTGCTAATTGTATTTGTGTTTAATGTATGTTATGTCCAATGTTTGCTCTGTTTAATGTATTATATTAAGTTTTTATTGCCAATATTCCCTATACACTAATCTTGAAACCAAAATCGTACTATAAGTATTTAATGTGTCTCTGCATGTCCACTGAAGTTCCATTTAAGATGTAGGATTCACCCTAATCACTTTCAATGTTTTAAATTGCTTAACGCTATGCATATTCCAGTATTCAAGTGCTTTCCATAAAGTGTAATTAGTAAATGACACTGTTACTGTCTGGATTCCTTATTAAGCATATAATCTTTAAATGCTTAATACACTCCAATGGCTTTGCTATCCAAACTGCAATACCAGAGACTTCCTCTCATATGTGTGTCATTCTGTATATAGTTTACAATACCAAATGTTAGCATTCAGTGTATTTGCATATATAGTATGTATCATTTGCATCTGCATTGTACTATATACTCTGATAATATGCTTTATTCGCTACTGCATTTGTAATCATGTATTTACCTTTTTAATAACAAATGTTTCTTCCTGTGTATTCCTGTGCCAATTCAACTGCACTAACTATTCTCTGTATAAACATCCGAGCTCCATGAACATTGTGATTATAGTAAATCAGTTACGCACCTCAAATGCAATCTTTTCTCACATACGTGCTAGCAATGTCCCTCACATTTCATTATTATTATATTAAAATATTACATCTGTAATCTGCCTTGCATATCCATCGTCAGTGTGCTTCGTGCAGCGTGCATACTCTGTACATCATTTCACAATTTTCATCTAGTATTCCTATAACGTATCCATATATCCAGTAGCCAATCTATAACTACTGATATTAGCATTAAGTTTATTTCTATTTTGTAATATGCATTGATTGCACTCGCAACGTATTTTCTGAACTTGTAATATGTAGTATTTGCACCTGCAATTGCAAAATTAACTGCATAATTATTATGTTAACACTGATATTCACGTATTCTGCTCCACACCTCCAATGTCAGTATGCTGCACGCAGCATGTGTATTCTGAATATTGTTTCTAAAGTTTTCATCTAGTTTCTTGTAGCGCATTCATACATAATGTAACATTCAACAATATCTTATGTCAGCATCAAGCGTAATATGCTACATTTGTAATATGTATTTATCTGCATCAGTATCATTTGCATTCATTGCATTAAGCATATTTATAATTGTAATGTGTTTATGTTGCGTAATGTGTATGTACTGTAAGCGTAATATAATTATAATGTGTATATATTGTTAGAGTAATTTTAATTGTAATGTGTAAATATGTCTTTTACTTTGCATATTCCGTAATATATTAGCTACACTCGTAATATGTAATATTAGCACTTATAATGCATCTGCATTCGTTTATAACATTTGTTCTTATAACTTGTACGAACAGCGCAAATTCTATAATACTCGAATTTTCTTTGCCATAGCATCCGCGCATTATGTACAGTCATTGTAGTTAAATCTTTAATGCACCCTCCTTCGTTTAGTATTCTGTTAATACCTTTATATGCGTATTCTGCTCTGCATATCCCAATTTTAGTGTTGAATACTATTTCTAAAGTTGCATCATACTTCATGTATTTTATCAATATATTTCATGTATCGTATCAATGTATTTCATGTATTTTGTTCTGTATTTTATCAATATATATTGTATTCGCAATATGATTAACATTTATGTATCGAGTGAGGGTCATTGATACCTAATTACACCTTATATTTATGTGTTTTGTATTTTCTCCCCTCTCTCTTTATGCTGTACACTTGACTATTTATAACATGCTTATGTACCCTAAACTGCAGTGTAGCATAATGATTCATCAACTCCTTGTATGCCCTGTTAACACTTTTATTAATTTCAATAAACTCCCGATGAAGCCCGATGGGGCTCCAGAGAGTTGCTGCTTCTGGATAGGGGAAGGCGTGGGACATATGCCTGTTTACCACTGTTAAACACCAGCGCCCCGTCTTCCGTCACCTGTCACCTGTGTAATACAATATCCCGCTCATACGGGGGCTGCAAAATTTTTCTCGCATATTTTTCTCATTTTTCCTCTTTTCATTTTAGCTAAGAAAAACACGCGAATATTTGCGAAAACAGAGGAAAGTGGTAGTAAGTCTTGCAGCTATATTCATTGACAGATAAATTCATGGTTTTATGAAATGAATTGAGTATTTTAAAAGATAACACTGAGATTTTGAAAAATTGATTCTTTTCTGAGGAAACAGGGTAAGAGTAATCAATATTGGCTTAATATGAATCCGTTAAAAATAAAATGAATATTTAATTATCAGTTGTCTATTAGCGTATAAGACTTAAACAGAAACCTTAATTGGAATAAAATATACTATTCGCTACATCAATTCAAAATTGATTTCTAACTTTCTTCTTTATCTTTGCCTGATGTTACGGATTCAGCATGAAACTATCTTTAGCATTTTGCCATATTAAATCGTAAATAGAGCCATTTAATGAGTATCAAACTCTGTTTTCTTACTTACTGTTCTTAATTAGTAAGTGGGAGATTATCTTCCATATCTCCATGATCCATCCATTCCTCATTTTAAATATCGTCGCTGTAATTTAGAACTAGTAATTAAATTCAGATTATCTAAAGTCATACACGTTATGCAAAACTTTGAATTCTAACTTTGTCAAATTTATGAACTGAGACATCAAGTGGTTGTGCGTTTAAAATAGAGACTTTAGGAATGGGTTTTTCTTTTCTGGAGACATCGTATTTCATTTTGCCATGTAAAAGTCTCAGTTCTTATCAATGCAAAAATACTCTAATTTTTTTCCTGAAATACATGCCACAAAAATGAGAGGACAAAATATATGGAAGGGAGGAAAAGTACAGCAAGAGTACGGTACGTTAGCGTGTTTGTCTTCCCTTACTTAATTTGTTTCGTCCATGCAGTCATAAATGAAACTGGTAAATATGTATAAATCTTTCGCCTTGTATGTTTGATCTCAAGAATTCGTATGTAAAACTACACTAATGTTTGCGAAAATTGCAGCACCATGAAGGAATTGCGAAAATTGAACCAAACTTACAGGAAATGTAAAGTGAAGTAAGGCACGCTAATGGTTACATTTACAAAAGTATTGCGCATGCGTTGAACATCTGCTCCAACAGTATGTTACCCACCATTATATCGCACAAATGGCTGGCATCATAGTGTGGGGAGCTATTCGGTATAATTATCGATCCCATCTAGTGCAGATTCCGGAGAGCCTCAAGAGTGATTGCTACATAAAGGAAGTTGTGGAACCAGAGGTCCTGTCCATTCTTTGACGCATTCTGGGAGCTGTACTTCAGTACGATAATGTCCGTGCACATATTTCTCAGATTGCACAAGCCTTCTATAGGGCACAACAAGTTTCTGGTCCATAGCGAACATGGCGTGGAAAATTTCTCCTGTTCACCAATGGTATATCACTGAGCAACCAGGCACTTCTGAGTAAAATATCTAGGTATCTCCAAACGGTCATGGCCAGATTCAGAAGCGGGCATCTTCGATGCATGAAATTCAAAGAGAGAGAAAGGACCTTCCCCTCGTGTGCCTGTTCCCTCCCTGCCCCTCCCGCTCACGTACTGGACTGTATAGGCGTCTCCGTGAGACAGCTGTCGACTGAGCAGGACGACGTCAATGATTTACTTGTGCGGCAAGGTCTCTTGGAATTGGTGTAGGCTTTCCTTCTCCAAGGGGATCAGCAACAAGAACAACAAGTTTCGCTTCTTCCATAGCCTGCTTATTCCCCGAATATATCGCCTACTGAGCATGTCCGGGATTTCACCGGTCGGCAATTCGCTTGTACAACTGGTGAGGCAGACACTAAGACTGAACTTCGGCATCAATTCGAAGCCATATGGAATGCCATTACCCAAGATTACATTCAGAAACTATATGATTCAATGCACGGCAGGAACAGGCTCTCATCTCTTAGCGTTGCGGAGACATAAAGTGCTGATTTCCGACGTTCGTTTTGATTGTTTTGTCTTGTAAATTTGATCGTTTATTTGTACTACTTTCAGTAATATGTGGAATAAACTTCATTCATTTCCGACAAATCCTTCATGGTGTTGCATTTTTCACAAACATTAGTGTATCCCATAAATTGGGTATAATGCAAGGAAACATTTACCGTCACAAATTACACCAAAATACATGTATGGCTATATGAGGACTCGAAATAAAATGTTGTAAATGCAATGAATATTAGCTATCAAATTCAACTTCTAAAAAATGCCATCATTCCTTTTATTATCGATTTCATAAAATAAGAATTTTATGAATACTTTCTAAAAAAATGCGAATATTTTCTCAAAATGATAATGGAATACGTTTTCAGAGCTACTTGGCTTTGCTGGGAAAAATTGCTTTTTAAAAATATTTTCAGTGGTGTCACTTTTTAATTAACTAGTCAATTATTCGCTGATTTTAAGTATTCATTTAATTATTATTTGCTAATGGGAAACGCTTGACGTTTTTCATTTATCAACTGTAATTGCTTTTACGAAAAAAAAAAGCTTTTCCTTATGAGCTATAGTTTATTCTCGATCCCCTTTATTTCCAAATCAGCCGAAAAAAGTGTTTAATGCTAATTGACATGCCAAAGAAAGCCTCTAATTATTTCCAGTGATACGATGAGTGAAATTACATTATTTCTCACTACAGAAAATAATTAGGAAACGTTGAAAATTACGCAGTGCCGGAATTTAAATTATTTTGTCTTTTCCTTTCATAAGGACGGAAAAAATACACGAATGTTTAAAGAAGAAAAGAATGTCTATTCAGCAAATTGTCAAAAATAATGAGAAAATTCTCTTTTTCGCTATTCTTTTATAAAAATCGGGAAATAACCTTTTTTATGATACAGTACTAATATTAATACAATGGAATTCCTAAATAACTGGAAAAAAAACTGGAGGGCAAGAAAAGTAACTACGTAAAAAATGTATAGTTGTAACAGCGGTAAACAGTATCACGCACATTATGCAGTGATTTTATAAACCTTTTAATCAGAATTTTCACCAAATATGTTTTTATGATGTACCCCATTACATAAGCAATGTTAGCGTTCGGCCGAAAGGGGTAGTAAGAATATGATTGCTCTAATTTGGAATCTGAAAATTGTTCTGCTACCGATTTCCTATTTTTAACACTTTAAACGGATTTCGGATTAACAAACTCGACGATTTCAAAGCGAGCAATGGCAACATTGTACTAGGCCAAAAAAAAAACATTTCTATCTCCAGCGCGCGAGACTGTGTATCGGAAATTTTAAAGATATACTCATTTTAAAATTATTTTACGATGTTGCCGTTGAATTAAATGTTATGGTTTTAGTGCGAAGGACATGATATGTAATAAATAAAGGTAACACGCAAAAAGCTAAGAAAACGCCCCTTTGGGCGTAATATAAAATCGGAAAGCATTTAGATTTTTTTGTATTAATTTATTTTCGTTCTCCCTTTTTGCTTCCCTGAAAGAAGAAAAGGAAGTATTGTAATTGCGAAAACTTTCGGGTATCATATGTCAACGAAAATATCCATTTTGACCGGTATCGAATGCAATTGAACGATGTTTTTTTGTAACATCTGTACGTAAAGACAGAATAAAAGACACGTTTTCCCAAAACGAGTTGCAAAAAGGATTTAAGAGGGATTTAGAAGAGATATTTTCGTGACTTCTGTACGTACGTACGTTTACATATGTAAGTATATAAGTACATATGTATCTTGCATAACTCAAAAACGAGTAGCCTCAAAACGTTGAAATTTTGTATATAGGATTGCTATATCATGTAGTTGTGTACCTCGCTTCTTGGTTACAGTCAGCTGCACCAAAAAAAAATATATATATATATACATATATATATATATATATGTACTCTGGTGCTTGGCTCCGTGAGGTCAGTTTTTTTGTTCTTATGTGTTGGTAAATTGTGCATTTTTTGCTTTAAAAATGATTGAATTATGCTGTTCTTATATTTCGATTAAGGTGTTTATGCCTTTAGTTAATCTGTATGCAATAGTTATAGAATTATTAATAATTTGAAAGTTTTTTAAGTGCAGCTAAGCCTAATTTTTTACCATAAAAGCGATATTTGTTTACATTTGAAACTTAGCAAAACAGTGAATTAAGCTTTCTGCACCTTAAGTGTCTTTTTACCGAGTGGGACCAAAAGTAAACTTTCAGATTTGTGCACCGAAAAATGTGCCTTCTTGCCAGCTGGCCGAATTGCTTGTTTTTGCGTAGAAACTCTTAATTTGAATATCCATTTTGACGGCTATGCAATGCAATTTAATGATGTTTTTGAGTAACATCTGTACGTAAGGACAGAATAAAGGACTCCTTTTTTCTCAACCGAATTATGAAACTGATTGAAAATGGATTCAGAGGAGATTCTCCACGCCCCCAAATGCGGCGCAAATTGTAACCAACGAAATGTTTGGGTGAAATATTTTTTGTGCTAATGTGAACAAATTTGCCAAATATTTGTTTTGGAAATGTGATGAAGGGTTAGTTATGCTGTAAAAAACTGCATTTGTCGGAAAGAATTGTAAATATATTTAAACAACATAAACACTTTTTTTTCAAAAATTGTTACAACTAGTACCTAGGTGCCCTACGTCATCTGCGCAGTTGTACTATGTGTTTCAGAAATAGATGCAATGGTACTAGAAACACAGATTCATGTATTATCCTTGTAAGGTTTATCCTAATTTTATTAACAGTTATTTTAAGTTTATGCATCTTTCCTGTCATTCTAGTTTCAGCTTACAATTCCCTACCAGAATGTAATTTCAGAAACGCAGTTAACGCAAATGATAAAGAGTAGTATTTAAGTCGATGTTTTACCGACTTCGGGAGAGAGTCTGAGTTTCTGACTAGCGCGCTTGCCTTTTGGCTACGTCTCTCTTATATATTGCTACGCTCGGCCATACTTTAGGCCCTTGTTTGGCTTCGCCGACTTAATTAACATTTAGGGGCTAACTACTTAGAATCTTGATAGCTTCGGCTATATGTTCGGCAAGCTTTAGTTAAGCTTAGTTAAGTTTAATTTTATATTCATTTAAATTCAAGCCCAATTGGAGGCTTTGTTGTACGTTCCGAGTTAGGAACTGATTGTATTTATTCTGAGAAATAAAGGGTAGGTAACCCTTCTTGGGTCTTACGTATTTGTTCACACACTTAAGCGATTACTCGCTTATTAGTGTTTGTGGGATTCCTAGGATTGAACACTGGATTAAATAAGTGAAACCCTACATCCTTAATAATGTTATGCTCATATATTTTCCTAAGTAATATTTTTGCACTGAAATGTCAATTTATTATTACCAGAAACAAACTAATAGTAGTATATGCTACATCATGATAGTTATTAAATATTAAGTTGGTATGCTCCCCTTGATATAGTATTATTAGCTTTACACTGAATAGCTATCATACCACGAAATATTAATCATATTATTATAATATTAGAACTATTTAAGAAATATTAATTATACTAAAATGAATTACATATAACTGAGCATTTTAATTGAAATGAAAAGGTATGGTTCATGACACGTGTAAGCAATTGTTAGTAAATTAATGTCAAATAGAAGGAAGTAATTTTCCTATTAAATGTAAATGATAAAATTTCTTCGTTTTACGCGTAATCTTCACTCTGCAGTTAATGAAACCTCTAAGGAAAACTTATTTTTATTTAAGCCCGTTGCGTCATTTTTTGTCTTAAAAAAATTTCCTGCAACGACAGTCATTTTTCCTGCTTCAGTATAATTTACAGTGACTAGCAGACTAAAGATAAAATTTATACTTCGAAAAAAGTACCATCCATTAAAGGTTATTTAAATTATTGAAGGATAACTTATTTCAGGTGTTATTAGCTTGATGAATCTCAAACCACATAAGGAAATGTGTACCTAAATGGCAGCTATTATACAAATTTCCTTTGTCCAGGTATTCTTAAATTAAAAAAGAATAAATGTAAAACATACGTTTATTTTTTATGTTGCTATTTTAATGGAATGTAAGAGAATGCGCTCCATGAATTTAATCTGTTGTTTGACTTTGCTTCTTAGGAAACTTGCGATTTTAATTTACTTCCTTTTCTGGTCATCTATCAGTAAACTACATTCTTCTTTTTAAAACGTTTTTGTTTTGTGTTTAATACATTATTTGTTTTGTTTCTTATACTCTTAACTTAAAAGAATCTCTAGCGTGTCCACGAATTCACCAGACGTCGGTTGTTAGTTATTACGACCTTGGAAACCTTATGAGTAATAGCTCAAATTTTGCTCAGCTCCGTACCAATTCTGATGGACAACATCCTAGAGGAATCATCCAAGAGTCGTATACTTCTCTTCCTTAACACCAGCCTCTCCAGAGGACATTCAACAGATGATTTTAAGGTGTCCCCTTGTGGTAAAATACACTATACATTACAAACATCTATGTCATTTAAACACAGCAATGCAAACCACCATACCGATTGTTATGGTTTAAGATCTTTCTCAGTTAAGATGTCAGGACTGAGTGTTCGGTGCATATTCTTGGAAAACATCTTCGTGACAGCTTAAAGTCCTGATCTTGAACAGGGAGCTGAATGCAGCTATGTTCTGTGGTAGAATATTGTGATTCAGTGGTAGAAGAATTGCACTTGAAAGGGATTTAAAATCCCCTTTTATTAAATCACAATTATGTACAACCACTTCCCAACTCGGGAGGGATACAGAAAGTAGAGACCGCACTTGGGTCTAAAAATGAACAATCAAATAAATTTTAACTAAAACTAATTAGAAATTAAATAGTCGTTGTTCACAGAGCTATAACGCGAGGTTGGCCTCTAAACTAAATGGTGCATAGAAAGATTTAACTAATACTGACGCACTTGGAATTACTTCAATAAGCAATCACGTAGAAGCGCTATGGCTTAGAATTTAAATAATAGCTAGTCAGGAGAAAGTCGAATAGAGTGACCGTGGTCTGAGACTAAAAGCTCTCTCACACTGAAAGGTTTCTACCTCTTGCTTAAATATAACTTGGCTCCACTTCAAAGTAGCATAAAGCTAAAACGCGCGCTTCTTCTAACGGGAAATTGAAAATGAGAACAGATAGAAAAGTATAATAAAACTTTGCTAGTTTAACTAAAACCTTATAAAGAAAGCAAAACTAAACAGGACTTTGTTCTGTGGGGTTATCTTATAAAAGCAACTTAGAATTCTAACAACAGAATACAAACGAAACGTGTTTAAGTACTATGCTTTTTGCATCGTTTTATTCTTTTATAAATAAGCCATTAACATTTTAAAGCTTCGTGATATATATGTATATAATATAAAAGAAAACTACTAACTTTAATTTAGCAATAGTCCTTTTAATCCCTCATTTTAATTTGGCTACATCCCCTACCTGTCTGCGCTATTAAAAATTAATCCGCATAGCGTGATAATATAAGAGTAGCATTGGAGGTACTTCTTGTCTAATCACACTTCAAAATTTAAACAAAGAAATCAACTCCATATATACCACTATTCTGAAATGCACAAAAACTTTCCTGCCTTCCTCTCGCTGTCAGTTTCATTGCTCTGTTTTCTATGCCGTTCCCTGTCTAAAAAATGTGACATTCTACGAAAAATTGTGAGGTGCCTTTTAGTATGAATTAGTATAAAAAGTATTTAGCATAAAAAGTATAAATTAAAGTACTATTTTGGTCACGTCTGTCTGTGAATGTCTTCTTATGAATCTACTCATTTTCAAGTAATTACAGAGAAATATCTCATCTTAACAGCTATATTCTAATCTTCAAGTTATTTACAGAATTTATATATATATATATATATACACACGCACTCGTTATAGTTCTAGTCGAAATAGTTTCTTGACGCACATAACTAACCTGACCCAAAACATGCACCCGTTGTTTAACACTTTACATTTTTGTGGAGCATTTGCATTTAAGTAAAGAAAATGGCAAATGGCGACAGTAATCTAGCAAGAGAGAAGAAGAGAACGAATGCGCAAATGATTACGACGAAGGTCCGGATACGACTGGTTCAGACATTGTTTCACCTCATATTGATGAACTGCTTGAGTTTCCATTTGCAAAATATAAATTATTTTCGGCTGAGCCTTGCGTAAAAACCACATCTTTTGAGAAGTGAGAAGTTTTAACTTCGAAATGATTCAGATTAAAGACATTTATTATAAACATGTTAATATTTTTATAATGGAAGAAAGAAATAATTAAAAAAGAGACTTAAATGGTTATTGTTACTTAACTTTAGAATTTTACCTGCGTTGTAATACATTAATATTACTTATTCTATTCTATTTTTCATTTTTAGTCCAAAGGGATTTAGTCCCGAAGGACTATTACTTTCGATTTGTGATTTTGCGTCGATTCACTCTGAATGCCCGTTTCACTTTTCAAATTGTTGCCACTAAAATGTTATCGCTCTGCATTAAATTTTAAAAAATGAAAAATCTGCATAAATGTATGCATGTTTCTCGCATTGTGATAAAACCTAGAGCCATCGAATTTTGAATGACGTAATCCTACTGCGAATATGGGCATCTGGAAGCCCTAATTTTGAATTTGAAATTTGCTTTATTATCGATTTTATGTTTTGTAACATTTCAACAAATTTCTGATTAACAAACTAAATGATTTCAAAGCGAGCAATGGCAACACTGTACGGAAAAAAAAACATTTTTATCTCCAGCGCACGAGACTTACGGAAATTCTAAAGATATGTTCATTTTAAAATGATTTTGCGATATTGATTTTGAACTGA
>KK115528.1:1031728-1057582 GCA_000611955.2 Stegodyphus mimosarum
AAGTGCAAAAGATAAATTTCTAATTTTAATTAGCAATAGACCCTTTTAATTTGGTTCCCCTTTTAACCTACTTTTTAACTTCGTTAATTTGGCTTTCCCCTTTAAAAAGTATTAGTATGCTTATAATGTCTAAATTCAGTCATTTCAAAATTAAACATTCTCATATAACGCAAATGACGCAGCCACTTGTTTAATGCTTCAATAAAAAATAATTTGAAATTTAACGGAAAAAAAATTCAAACCAAAAACCAAAACCAGATAAAATCATATCTGAGCCCGTCGTAGCCAGAATTCCGAGGGACAATCTGTGTATTCCTTCTCTTCTTGTCAAATTGCTCTCAGTCCTTTCTTAACCTAACTGCATGTACACCATAAAAGTGTAAATATCTGTTACACAATGGGCGTGTCATATCATGTGTCAGTTTAGCTAGCTATAAGTAACTGTTTTATTATGAAAGTAAGTTTAAAGTGAGGTTTGGGTTTAGAAATAAAACGTAAATATGTGTCACGGTTGTTACTACAACTTCATGTATGTACACTGCGAAAAAAAATTATGTGTATACCACATGACTTTCTTGTACCGAATACTAAATTATATGCATTTTTTCTTGCATTTCATTAAAACTAATTGTACTGAATTAAATCTACTTCATCAATAGCGCATAAACTACAACAGAATAAACGCACTCAATTCACTATATTTGTTTACCATAGCAATACTCTGGCCCTAGGATCACTTAACAGCGTTACATTCATTAATTTTATTTTATAACTCAGAATGCACAAAAATTATGTATATCATCAGAAGAATTATCTAATCGTTACCACATGTTATATTCAAATACTATGATAAGTCTAAAACGATGTTTAAAAGAAATTAAACAAGCAAAACAAAAGAGAGAGAGAGAGAGAGAAACAGTGTTTCACAGGCGATTCAATTAATTTAGATCGCTACAAGGCAGAAATACGTAAAAACTCAAACTATCTATATTAAAAATTACGAAGTAAATCTTAAACACTTATTTCCCCGAATGAATTCCGGAATAGAAAAGGCATGCTTTAATTCGCTATAATAAAAGGGGGAGTTATGTTTGTTGTTGCGAAGCTTAGTTTCTCTAGATTGAAAACAAATCAACTATTCTCCTAAGTTTCAAATGTAAACAATTATGGCCGCCATGAGAAAAATGATTAGGTTTAGCCGCACTTAAACAACTTTTAAATTGTTTATAATTCCACAAATGATGCAGATTTACTAAAGGCATAAAAACCTTAACCAGAAGATAAGAATAACATAATTCAATCATTTTTAAAGCAAACAATGCACAATTTACAAACATATAAGAATGAACAAAATGAGATCTGTTAACCCAGTAACAGAGTGGAGATATGTATACATGTATTTATATATTTCTGGTGCGGCTGATTGCAACCAAAAATGAAAGTGCACATCTACATGTTATAGCAGTCCTATATACAAAATTTCAACCTTCTGTCATTACTCGTTTTTGAGTTATACGAGATACATGCATACATACGCACGTATGTCACAGACGCCACGAAAAATTATCTTCAGAATTCATTTTAAATCAGTTTTGTATCTTTTTCGGGGGGGGAGGAAAGAGTCCTTTATTCCATCCTTGCATACAGACGCCGCGCAAAAACATCGTTAAATTGCATTCGATAGCGATCAAATGGATATTTTCGTTGAAATATGATACCCGAAATTTATCGCGATTATTCTACTTCCTTTTTACTTCGTACAAGGAAATAAAAATGGGACAGTTCTATCGTTTTACTGGGCCGATTGGCGAAATTCAAATTGGGTTTTTCATATCTCGAAAGCACGACTTAGGATATGTATTAGATTTATTCTAATATAGATATTTTGATACAAAATCGGACTTTTTCTGAAACGACGTAATAACATGTTTCTATATTTCAATTCTAAGACTAAACTTATGCCAAACTGCCAAGTTTTGTAAAAAATTGCACTAGAAGGTTTCAAAAATTTAGCTCTCAAAATTTTAGCTCCACCATGTTAATTGAATTTGATATATATTTATTAATATCTCTTTTTTATTAAAATTATTTGATTCTTCCTTTCACATTTCGAAATTTAGGTTCATTCCGATTAAAATTAGTCCATTTTTATGAATTATTGTATTTATAAAATTTGTATTTTAAAATAAATTTTATAAACTTTTCGGAAAAAATTTTGAATTAAAAACCTGTAAAAATTTTTACCAGCATCTTAAAGTATGTGCATTTCTAAGCACACCGACAAAAAATTAGTGTGGTTTATTCAAGCGTTCCTGAGATATAGGTTAATTTACATTTTGGCCCGTTTTGAAGTTTGGTATATTCGTTAAAAGCGATAACAATGGCAAAATGTTTAACACGTTGTTAAAATTATTTGAAAGTAGGAACGATGTGACCCTAGTGCACAATGTAAAAAGGGAAAAAAAATAGGTTGCCAAATGTTAAAGGTTTTGATAAGTAAATTATTCTTGGCGCAAACTGAAAAAAATGCACCAAGATAAATGTTTGAGCTTCTCCATAAATTTTGAACCAAATTTTACAAAATTTAATATTTAGGTATAATTTGAGTGGTAGATTTGAAATATGGAAAACAAATGGCATGTCATTTCAGAAAATGTCCGACATTTTGTCAAAACACTTATATTAGAACAATGCTATATATAAATGTAATATATATATCCATAGTCGCGCTCTCAACACATGAAAAATGCAATCTAAATTTTGTCAATCGGCCCAGTAGAAAGGGAAATATAGAAATGCCTTTTTTTTTCGGAGTGAACTTACAACTACCATCGAAAAAAATGTATTACATCATAGTCAAACTATCTTATTTCAAGAGTTAACAAGAATGTGAAACTGGTTTATGTCTACAGATTTTATTTTCTTTGAAAAATTGCTCATATTCTTAAGTTCTGAAGTCCAACATCCAAGATGGATAAACAAAATTCGCTGTATCATTGACAACTGCAGGATATGAATTTCCGGAAAGAGTTTCAAAATTTAATGATCATCAGTGCTTACAGAAACCTAAAACGTGTTATCAAGTTTTCCTAACTGCTAAGTATTTGCAGAATTTATTAGAAGTGACTTTATTTTCAAATGTATTTTCAAAAATACCATCACCTGTTACTTAATTACCTTTATTAAGTAACACCTGTTACTTAATAAATACATAAATATACAACAAATACCGATAAATAATACGTAAAACGAAGATACCACTATTGCGAATGCCATCTTCTTACGCCTCGTCTATAGGTATAACTCCGAACTAGTCTCCATCGCAGACCTATCGCCTAAAGGCCGCTCTACAGAAGGAGCCATATCTCCGAACAATTATTTCTCTGCGGCGCCTGCTTCAATCCGTCTACAAACGAAACAATGTCTCCGAGCGTCAGATCTATATTTGCAGCAGAACTTAGAAGAGAAGGGCTAGTTTATAAAGCTTTTACCCCTGAAACAGAAAATGAGGAGTGATAAGGTAGTCAGTCATATTCACAATGATTGCAAAGACGCAATTTGCAGCAAAGAAATAAACGTTTTAAATTTGAAAAAAAAAACAGCCTTAAAAAACTGTGCGTGAAAAATAGCTTAAATTTAGAAGAGAAGATGTTATTACTGTAAACATTTAAAAAAGAAATAAAATGGAAATGTGTGTCACGGTTGTTGCTGCAACTTCTTGTACGTACCTACAACTACCATCAAAAAAGTGTATTGCGTTGTCATCGAAATATCTTATTTCAAGAAGTTTATAGGTATAATACGTTAAAAAATAATAAGTATTTATTAACTAAAAATAAGAGATAAAGCACGCTACGTTTTCGTTTTCTTAAAAGTTGTAGGTTTTTTTCCCCTCTCATTTCATCTGCATACTGAGTAGGAAAACTCTATTAATCTTTCTAATATAACTATAAAGAAAAAAGAAAACCTGAAAGCTTTCAGATTTTATATTAGGCCCAAAACGGCATTTTTTTAACGTTTTGTGTGTAACCTTTATTTATTAAATATCATGTTCTTCGTACTTAAACCATAAAATTCAGTTTAACAGCAATATCACAAAATATTTAAAAGCAACAAAACAGCATATTTTTAGAATTTCCGGTACACAGTCTCCCGCGCTGGAGATAAAAATATTTTTTTCCGTACAGCTTTGCCATTGCTCGCATTGAAATCGTTCAGTTTGTTAAACAAAAATTCATTAAAGTTTTACAGAGTTTGAAACAGATAATAAAGCAAATTCGAAATTCAAAATTCGTGTTTCCAAGTGCCCATGTTTGGTTGGAGGACTAAGTTATTCAAAATTTGAGGGCTGTAGGTGCTTTCAGATTTTACATTACGCTCACGGGGGGGGCGTGTTTTTAACTTTTTATGTTACCTTTATTTATTAAATATCGTGTTCCTCTTAAAGCATAAAATTCAGTTCAATAGCAATATCGCAAAATAATTTTAAGATGAGCATACATTTAGAATTTCCGATGCACAGACTCGCACGCTGGAGATAAAAAGGGTTCTTTTTTTTCGTACAGTGTTGCCATGCCTCGCTCTGAAATCATTGAGTCTGTTAATCAAAAATTCTTTAATGTATGACAAAATATGAAGTAGATAACAAAATAAATTTCAAATTCCAAATTAGGACTTCCAGATGCTCATATTCGGTGGAGGATTACGTTATTCAAAGTTTAATGGCTTTGGGTACCGTTGTTTTATCACAATGCGAGAACTATTCTTGCATTCGTGCAGATTCTTTATTATTTAGTTTCTTTAAATATGATACATGGTGATAGTATTTGGTGGCAACAGTATGAAAAGTGAATCAACGCAAAAAGTGAAACGACGCAAAATGCCGTTTTGAGACTAAAAGCCCTTTGGGTCAAACGCTTCTTTGGGCTAATAACAGCTTTTTAAAGTTAGGTCAGGAAAAAGAAAAACAAAACTGTATCTTCGCCCCCTGCACCGAGAATCGTAATCATCAACACGCATAAAGCCCCGTCTACACAAGCAGACAAACTCCGAACAAGTCTTTCTCACAGACATGACGAATGACTGCATTGTTAGTTAAGGCACATTTAACTAAAATGGCTAAAAATAGTTCAGGTACATATATTCCGCTTTAACTATATATCTTTCACTTATTTACTTAAAATATGTGCAGCATTTAATGAAGAACTAGTTCATAATTGATGCTCACAATTACAATGTAATTATATGTTATGTATCTGCGCGATTTAATTTTAATTGTTATATAAATGACAATGAGTTTGGGAATGCAATTGTAAATTAATTGTATAGTTTAATTACAATGTAATTGCAAATTAATTGTATAATATAATTACAATGTAATTTCACTTGTAACTTATAATTGCAGTTACAGTTCAAATAGAATTACGTTTTGCTAAATTATGTAACTGTTACTCAATCTTTCGTGTTTTAAATTTGAAAGTAATTATTACTAGTCGAAGTACCCGATGCCAGTTATTAAGTAATGCATCTAACAACAAAGAGAACGATACCGTTGTAATCCTTCTCTAATAACGATGCAAAAAATACGATTCACAGGCATACACTTTACAGACTGATGCGATAAGGAACCCATATAGAACATTTCCATAGAAAAATAAACTAATGCCCTCTCATTATATCAGCAACAATAGAATGCAGTTTTCAATGATTTTCGTCTTTCTAATCAAAAGATCATAAAAGCTCAAGTTCCTTACAATATTTCAATTATATTCAATTTTGGTCGCTTAAGTTTGACAAAAAATTGATCACAATTGATTGGAAATCAATAACGCGTACAAACAAACAACATATATTCTTCTTTACATATATAGATTTCGTAAAAACTTACAAATTGATTAACAGACTCTACAAGATAAATGTTTGGCAATGCTATTTTTATTTCATTGTAAAACTTGGAAATTTTTTATTAATAAACTCTACGATTTGAAAGCGAGCAGTGGCAACACTTCTCGAAATAAAGCAGATTTTTATTTCCAGCGTGTGAGACTGTTGCCACTCGGAGAAATGAGGGCGAAAATTAGCGTTTTCAGAGTTTTTAATTAATATCTTTGATTTTAGCCATTTTGTTTTTGGAAAGAAGTGGAAGTCGGCTTTTACCAGGATTCAGAAAAGAATGGTAGAAAGTTTGGTGACGATAGCTGTAGTAGTGACTGAGTTAATCGCGAACAAACACACTGTTACGTGCGTACGGGTTCGTTATATATTGAATGCACAAGTCGTTAAAAAGTTTACAAAAATTTATTCTTTCCACAAGAAATAAATTACAATGCTGAAATATTTCTTCACAGATCTTCGCACAATATCACAATATCTCAAACGTTTAGCAAAAACTCAGTTCGAAACAGATAAAATAGTTCTATCTCACAGCGAAATCGCTATAATCAATACAGCATTAAGTAAACAAACAGCAGATCGCTTTTTACAACTACACGTATAACAGCAACAACAACAACTACAACAACTGAGATGAGCTGTTTCACCTCGGCTTTTATAAGCTTTTTCATTATCAGTAGAACAATCACGATTTTTCTAGATTTTTCTGGATGGCAACAGTAATTACGAGATATTTATTTATTAAGCATTAAATGCACGCGCTCTTTTATTTTTATTGCTATTTTTTTTTTCTTTTTTTTTTTTGACGTAGCTTTCTCTTCAAAAATCGTCTGCGTTGCTAAGGCAACATGAAGCAAATCTAATTACAATTCTAAATAAATAGCCAAATAAATGTGAAATTCGTAACATTGCCCCCTTCCCAAGGACTGCACGTCCCGGGCAGTACAATCCTTGGACAGGAAGCCAAACTTACAACTAAGGCATCAGTGCTATAATAAACATTACTTTATAATAACAAAATAAACAATAATTAAAATAAGTGACTTTCAGCAAATTAAATTCTATCCAACGCGAAATACAATTCAAATACTAAGTACAAATACTATCAAATACAAATGCTATTAAACACAAATACTTATCAAATACTACTACTTAACAAATACAAATCAAATACTAAATACAAATAGGACCATGGTCTTATACTATGTACATTACTATTTACAATTATATACACTACGTACTATGGCCATAGTAATGAACTAACCTGTCGTAATGAACGACTTTAGGTTTAGAGTTCGATGACTTACGGATCCGAACCACGACGTCGTTCAGCCTGTTTAGGACTGTGTAAGGACCATCCCAAGGTGATTGTAGTTTCGGAGAAAGTCCTTTTCGACGAGTCGGATTCCATAACCACACCTTGTCTCCTTCGTTGAAACGATGTCCAGTAGCTCTCGTGTCGTAGCGGGTCTTCATCTTCTCCGTCGCCAAGTTGACTCGCTCTCGTGCAAAGTTGTGCATCACTTCAAACCGGGCCTGGAGGTCTTGAATGTATTCCTCAGGCGATGAAGGCGCATCCGGAGGGCGACCAAACAAAAGATCACATGGCAGACGAAGGTCACGACCGAAGAGCATCTGAGATGGGGAATAGCCGGTAGTCTCGTGGACAGCACTGCGGTAAGCCAGTAAAAATAGTGGCAACTTCTTGTCCCAGTCCTGTTGGTTTCTGGAAACCACTAATGAGAGGTTATTGAGGATGGTTCGATTAAACCTCTCTACCATACCGTCCGACTGGGGATGTAAAGGCGTCGTTTGGGTTTTGTCAATGCCGAGTAGCTTGCAGAGTTCCTTGACTACAGCCGAGGTAAAATTCCTTCCCTGATCGGAATGTAACTGAAGAGGCACTCCGAATCTGGAAATCCAGTGCTGTATCATCATCTCTGCTACTGTGACAGCCTCTTGATCAGGAATAGGATACGCTTCAGGCCACTTGGTGAAGTAATCAATGGCAACGAGGATGTATTTGTTGCCATCAGCAGTTCGTGGCAGAGGTCCTAAGATGTCAAAGGCGATACGTTCAAAAGGTGCTCCTACATTGTAACGTTGCAGCTTCCCCCGGCTGCGTTTCTTCGGTCCTTTCCGACTTGCACAGGCATCGCAAGTTCGGCACCACTTTTGCACGTCATCCTTTGCATTATTCCAGTAGAAACGCTCCCGAACTCTCTGCAAGGTCTTCATTATTCCGAAGTGACCTCCTGCAGGGCTGCTATGTAGTTCTTTAAGGACGTCCGGGATTCGGGATCTTGGGAGTACCAGCTGCCATCGGAATGTTTTTCCATCATCCGATTCGAATTTTCGGTACAAGACGCCGTTTCGAATATGGAGTGAGTCCCAGAGAGCCCAATATTGTTTTGTCGTGGGACTATAGCTCGAAATATCCTGCCAGGTAGGTTTTCTGTTTGAGGTCTCCATTAACTCAATTATGGGTTTAATATCACGGTCTTCCAGCTGGTCTTTCCTGATTTCCTTGTCACTCCATGGGTCTGGATCAGCCGATGTTGATGCTGTAATTTGCCGTGCGACTGGATTAACCAGTTGGTATTTAGCTTCGACCCTGGAACAATATCGGCAGTTTTCTGGGCAAGGTCTTCTAGACAAGGCGTCAGCGTTTCCGTGCGACTGTCCCTTGCGATGACGGATAATGATGTCATATTCCTGGAGTCTCTGTATCCACCTAGCTATCTGACCCTCAGGATTCTTGAAATTTAAAAGCCAGGCCAATGATGCATGATCTGTGCGGAGCAGGAATTTTCTGCCGTATAGATAATGATGGAAATGTTCTACGGCTTTGACTATGGCGAGCAACTCTTTCCTGGTGACACAGTAATTCCTCTCCGGTTTAGATAGGCACTTGCTCCAGTAAGCTACTACACGTTCTTGGCCCTCTATTTCTTGGGACAAAACAGCGCCGACACTTTCATTACTCGCATCCGTGTCGAGAATAAATGGTCTGTCGAGCTGAGGATACGTCAGGATTGGAGCAGATGTTAAGGCTTCCTTCAGGTTCTTAAATGCATTCTCACATTCTTTTGTCCACACGAACTTTTGCTTGCTCTCTGTCAGCTTGTGAAGGGGTCTTGCGATGGAAGAAAAATCCTTCACGAATCTCCTATAGTAGGTGCAAAGTCCTAGAAAGCTTCTCAGCTGGTGGACATTTTCGGGACGTCTCCAGTCTTTAACTGCTGACACTTTTTCAGAATCCGTGCGCACACCTTCAGCAGAGATGACATGTCCGAGATAAGTGACTTCCTGTCTGAATAATTTGCATTTAGCGGGACTCAACTTCAGATTGGCTTCTTTCAGTTTCTGAAGCACCTTTCTAAGATTTTCCAAATGTTCTTCGAAACTATTCCCGACGATGATGATGTCATCCAGGTATATCAGACAGGCTTCGTATGAAAGACCTTTTAAAACAGTCTCCATTAGACGTTCGAATGTAGCCGGCGCATTACATAGCCCAAACGGCATCACCTTGAACTGCCAAAGTCCTTGTCCTGTAGTAAATGCCGTCTTTTCTCGGTCATCAGGATGTATTTCTACCTGCCAATATCCACTCTTTAAATCAAGTGTCGAGAACCACTTGCTTCCAGAAAGAGTGTCCAGAATGTCATCAATTCTAGGAAGAGGGTAACTGTCTTTCTTCGTAACCTCGTTCAACCGGCGATAATCAACGCAAAATCTGGTTGATCCGTCTTTCTTCCTCACCAGGACGATGGGAGATGCCCAGGGACTTGCTGAAGGCTCGATGACATTGCTTTCTTGCATGTCCTTTAAAAGTGCTCGTACCTCTTCCTGTTTCGCAATCGGCAGACGTCTTGGATGTTGCTTGATTGGTGGATGGTCACCAGTATCGATTCTATGTTGAGTCAAACTGGTTCGACCAACGTCAGAAGACGAACGGGAGAAAACATCTTGAAGATCTTTAATAACACGCTCGGCAGCATTCTTTTCTTCATCGTTTAATTGCGCATTCTGCAGTAACTCCGATATAATGTTGTCGGAAGACACGGGTTTTGAGATGTTACTTTTTCTTTCAAGGCTGGTTACTGGAGTACATTCTGCAACCACTTCACCTTTCTTAATAACTCTCGCCTTATCAGTTACATTGGCAACTCTCACCGGGATAACGGTCCCCGATAGGTCGACGAGTGCTGAGGCTATTAATACTCCTTTAGGGCTATTACAATTCTTGAGATATTCCATCACGCCGTAGCGGAACTTTCTGTTTTCGGCTATGGATCCAGGAAGTAACATTTCTGTTCTTGCCGGTATTGTGATATCGTCTTGAGCTACGATTTTGTGGATAGATTTCACTCCTTCATCATTAATTCCGAATAAAGTTATGTCCTCAGAGGCAGAATGCAGTTCGTTATTTTTAAAGTCCAAGGAAAAATTGTATTTTCTTAAAAAGTCCAATCCGAGTATGCAAGGGTCCGTAATTTCTGCTACATAGGCCGTGTGATGGTAAGCGGCACTTCCAAAGGTGATGTTAACGTTTAATTTCCCTTCTATATTGATCTTCTCGCCGGATACAGTCTGGAGGGTAACGTAGGGCGGCGTCCAGATAAGTTTACCTTCGAGCTGTTGAGCCAAATCTTTTCGAATGATGGTAACATTGGCTCCCGTGTCGATCGTCATGTTACAAGGAATTCCATTGATTTGTCCCATGATGAAAATTCCGTTATTGCCGCCACTCACTGCAGAAATCTGAAGCGCTTTAAACTGGGGCTTTTCATTATCTGGCAACCTCCGCCCCGCGAGATGGCCACGAATTAGTTTCCCTCCTTCTTGAGAGGCGCGGTCTTAACATCCGTGCCCTGGGGTGTTCTGCAGTTTCTTCGAATGTGCCCTTCAGCTCCGCAGTTCCAGCACTTTACGAACGGTTTCTTGTCACCAGTATTCCGTGTCAAAGCATTCACCTTTCTGGTTAAATCGTCTAGGCGAGCAGTCATTGGATCCACTGGTTCTTGTATGTGAGCAGCTCTGATTGGGTGGCGGTCTCTACGAGTGGCTTGCTGTGCTGCCTCGAATTTCATGGCATACACTAGAGCACTTTTTAAGTCCTTTACATCAGCCATTCGCAGTGCTTTCTGTATTTCAGGATCCCGGATACCGTCGATGAAGTATTGCAGGGACAGGATTTCTCTTGTTTCTGTCGGGCACTCCGAAAAGGCGAGGTGGGACAGCCTTTCAACATCCGTGGCGAGCTCCTGAAGTGTTTCCGTAGGCTTCTGTTGACGGGATTTTAACTGCAGCCTGCTGTAATCTTTTAAACACTTCTCTCCAAAACGCAGCTCTAAAGCACCGGACAGAGCTTCGAAATCTAGCCTTTTGTTTTCGGGAAGAGTTTGAAGGATGTCCGCTGCGTCTGCTCTCAGAGAAGCCGCAAGGTGACAGGCCTTAGCTTGGGAATCCCATCCATTTGCTTCCGCAACTATAGAAAATTGTGTCTTATACACTTGCCAGGAGGTCTTCCCATCATATGTCGATAGCTTCAGAGAAGGATGTGCAGGCATGGCTAGGAATTTAAAAGTATCCGAACTGCTTCCAGCCGTCGCTACGAATTTCTTTAAAGTATCAACTTCTTTGGCAACTGCGGAAACTTTGTCATCAATTTGTTGTTCCACTGCAGAAACTCTTTCTTGAATTTGTTCTCTCACAGCAGAAACTCTGTAATCGATTTGTTGTTCTACGGCAGAAACTCTCTCTTCTATTTGTTCTTTGACAGAAGAAACTTTATTTTCAACCGCATCTATTCTGCCTTCCATAGTCTCAAATTTATTTTCTATTATGCAAGTAATTTCCTTTTTCATCTCTTCTTGACTTGCTTTAACGGCTCTCATCTCTTCCTTAACGGATTTCTCCATCTTTTCTTGAACAGAATTCATTTCTTCCTTAACAGATTTCTCCATCTTTTCTTGAACAGAATTCATTTCATCTTTAACAGAATTCATTTCATCTTTAACAGATTTCTCCATCTTTTCTTGAACAGAATTCATTTCATCTTTAACAGATTCTTGAACAGCTTTCATCTCCTCTTTCACGGAATCTTGGCCAGCTTTAATTTCTTCTTTAAATGCAGCAAAGGCTGCCATGAATTGCCTTAATTGTTCTTCCATTGCTCTAGTTAATGGCATTCAAAAATCCCACTTCTGACACCAAAAATTGTTACGTGCGTACGGGTTCGTAATATATTGAATGCACAAGTCGTAAAAGGTTAACAAAAATTTATTTTTTTCACAATAAATAAATTAAAATGCTGAAATATTTCTTCACAAATCTTCGCACAATATCACAATATCTCAAACGTTTAGCAAAAACTCAGTTCAAAACAGATAAAATAGTTCTATCTCACAGCGAAATCACTACAATCAATACAGCATTAAGTAAACAAACAGCAGTTCGCTTTTTACAGCTACAAGTATAACAGCAACAACAACAACTAACTCACTAACTGAGATGAGGTGTTTCACCTCGGCTTTTATAAGCTTTTTAATTATCAGTAGAACAATCACGATGTTTCTAGATTTTTCTGGATGGCAACAGTAATTACGAGATATTTATTTATTAAGCATTAAATGCACGCGCTCTTTTATTTTTATTGCTATTTTTTTCTTCTTTTTTTTTTGACGTAGCTTTCTCTTCAAAAATCGTCTGCGTTGCTAAGGCAACATGAAGCAAATCTAATTACAATTCTAAATAAACAGCCAAATAAATGTGAAATTCGTAACAACACAAACAGACATTCTTTTATATATATATATATATAATAATATAATAATAATAATAATAATATAATCGTTTATATATTGAGCCCTTAGAACGTGTTTATATAATCATGGTATCAAACTTGTTTATGTAAACTGTAAGATAATTATAAAATGGTGTCAAAATACTTTTATTATATTGGTTTAGTTATATTATTCAATACGTGCTAAGTATTAAAATATGATGTGTATTAATTAGTAGAAACATTTATTTTGCTTACATTAACACGAATTTTCTTCATTTTAGCATGGAAGAGAAAGTTGCTGATTAAAACTAAGCCGCTTTCGTCATGACAATATGGGTGGAGGTAAGGCAGCTTTTAAGAATTTTTGCCTGTTTAAAATACATTGAAATTCCATCCCATCACATTATCAAGTAATATGTTGGAAAGGTAAAATTTAAATAAACATCAAAAGCTTTAATAAAAAAAAGGAAGAGCTTCAAAAACAGAATGAATATTTTAACTTCATGGGAGGGAATCTCTGCAGTGATTTCCTTGCTGCCATGCCATGAATCACAGAGTACGTGACCTAGGTGCGTTATGTATTTCATCACAAAGTGACTTCACGTAACTAAAAAAAAATCATAAGGCACGCTGGTGTCCAAAACCTGAGCATGTTCTGTGTGCTTATGAATATTTCACGAACCATGATTCGGACGCAAAGAAATTTCGTATGCTTTAGCGTAACAGAAGGAAAACAAGGGTAAAGAAAAAGTTTAGGAAGTTACACATTTTGTGAATAAAGATCTTAAACCACAATTTTTGGTTTTCGCACAAAAACTGAAAAATATGTTGGCGTGATAGAAGTTGAGAGAAAATAGTGAATATGAAATGTAATTCACTATTTTAACCTATCAAGCGTCTAATTTTCATGAAAAAGGTCATAAAATTGCGATTGTTTTATTATTGTAAAGATGAATCAAATTTATCGTATAAATATCCCAGTAGTTTAAATTTTACGATAAATCTTAAAGCTGATACGGAAGAATATTAAATTTATGACAAGCTAACATGCAGGTATTTCCTATTAAAATGAAGGTACTTCGCATGCAGATATTCACAGTAGTTCTGTTAATTATAAGATGTTATAAAATTAACATTATTTAATAATAAATGCCATCAAACTAAGTTATTGTTGTCATTTTTATTTATATTATGTTGAAATATAATCGAAGCTCAGGATTTATAATAATTAAAAATTTTGAGACAATGAATTTAATTTTGTTTATAATTATGTTGCTATACACTGAGGAATGTGTTACAAAATCATAAAATGAGATTCTTGACGTTTAGATGCTATATCATTAATCAAAATAAGGTACTTACATATTATCTCATGGTGTTACATATCATTTCACAGACCATCATGAAACTGTCGCCAAGAAGCTCAATTTAGTGAAACTAAGGATAAGCGTGGCCTAATAACATAATCATAACATCTACGCTTTCGTTTAATGTAACCCCGATTGATTCTGGATAAGCCACGTTCTGTTTTTATGAACTAATATTTAAATTAATTGTATTTATTATTGCATTTAAAAAAATGGTTAATATTTGAGATCTAACTTCTACAGAACAGCAAACAGTGGATTTTTTTAAAGTTATGGGATCATGCTATAAAAAAAATGTGTATTAAACGGCATGATATGGTCAGCTAAATATGGCCGACAAAACAATAATAATTAATAACAATTACCCTTTGTACTCAGTGATCTAAAAAAGGCTTTCGTTAAAACGGAAGGGCCTAATAAAATAGTAGAAGTCGGGAAAAGCGCAAAAACAAGATGAGTTCAATACTAATTCTTTATTAAATAAAACTGGCGTCATTTCCTTTAGAATTCACAGTTGGGGCAACTTTGATGGGATGTCCTTTAACTTTCATGATTCGATAGTAGCCACTTTTGAGGTTGACAGGATAATACGTATGTACCCAAAATACAAAGAAAGTAAGCACTTTCCTAAGAATAGTCTATATCTATACAAGTTTCAAAATTGAAACGATTTTTGTTGATTCGTATGTTGGAGTGCTATAAAATGCTGAATAACAAGTCTGGAATTCCACTGCTGGTAATTAAACTTTTCAGTTCTTCCTTAATACAGCAAGAGGTTTATTGTAAGCTTTTTTCAGTGTTGGTTCCTGGAAACGTTGCAGAATTTTTCTGGCTCTGGAAATTTTCACACTGGTGGTTTTAAAATCTGTTTTTTGAAAAGAAGTCTTGCATAAGATGCGGTCCAATGATTGCTTTTCTATTTTCAGTAGAGAAATGTAGTTAAAGTGTACAGTGTCATTGTTAGAATTATGATAAATTTTTGACGTGTCTGATCTTCGAGATTCTTTACATAAGCCGCCATATCCATTTTCAAAAGTTTAAATTTTGCCTTGCTTCTTTGACGCTCTAATTAAGGAGACATTGATATGAGACTTAAATGGAGCTTTGATTTCGGTCATATTTTTACATTTTTTCAGTTAAAGAGCAAGTGCTATCACCTTCATTTTGTATGTGGCAGATAACAAGAAGTTTATGCGTGATGATTTTAATCTCTAAACTTCCCCCAGAATACAAATAATAGGCAACAATCTACTTATTTTCTGCCGTCCACATCAATAGTCTGAATATAGCATTGTTTCTAAATCATCTGTTTTGGGTGCATCAATAACACCGGCACAACTCAGGAAGGATTACAGTAACGCTACAATTCAGAAAAGGTTATTGAAATCCTCCTATTCATCTGAGAACTGAGAAGTATCAGTATTGCAGCGAATGTACTGGAGAAACCAAAGAATGCAACAGAAATACAACTGCCATTTGTAAATGTGGTAATAAACTAAAATATGTACATTGCGGAAAAAAAATGGGGCACTTCCTATATTTCCCGTTCTACTTGGCCAACTGACTAAATTCAAATTGCTTTTTTCATGTCTCGAAAGCGCGAGTTAGGATATGTATTAGATTTATATGTAACGTTGTTCTAATACAGGTATTTCGAAACAAAATCGGACTTTCTGAAATGACATGCAAATTGTTTTCCATATTTCTATTTTATGACTCAAATTATGCCAGATTGCCAAGTTCTGTAAAACTAGTTCTCAAAATTTTGGCTCCTCATTGTTACTTGGATTGGGTATATATTTGTTAATATCTCTTTTTTTTATTAAACTTACTTGATTCTTCCTTTCACATTTCGGAATTTAGATTCATTCCAAATAAAATTCACCCATTTTTTATGATTTATATTTAAAATTTGGATTTTTAAATACTTTTTTATAAATTTTTTGAAAAACATTTTGAATTATAACGTATAGAATTTTTACCATCAATGGTAACATGCTTAGACATAAATGTCGAAGCATGTATACAAAAAATTAGATTTTTTTATTCAAAATTTCCAAAGATACGCGTGAATTTACATATTGGCGAGGTTTCAAAAATTTTAAAAAATTATTTAAAAATACAAATTTAAAAAAATAAATCATAAAAAAATCGGCGAATTTTATTTGGAATGGACCTAAATTTCCAAATATGAAAGGAAGAATCAGATAAGTTTAATAAAAAAAGATATATTGATAAATATATAGCAAATTCAGTTAATATTGAGGAGCTAAAATTTTGAGAGCTGATTGTTTTAATCTCTAATCGTGCGAGTTTTACAAAATTTGATAGTTTGGCATAATTTAAGTCGTAGAATCGAAATATAGAAAAAAAATGGCACGCCATTTCAGAAAAAGTCCGATTTTGTGTCAAAATACCTATTTTAGAACAACGCTATATGTAAATCTAATACATATCCTAAGTCGCGCTTTCGAGACATAAAAAAAGCCATTTGAATTTCGTCAATCGGCCCAGTGGAACGGAAGATCTAGAACTGTTCCAATTTTTGTTTTCTTTTTTCCGCAGTGTAGTTCCAAACTAGCAAACCATCATCTTGTTGCAGATTTCTTTTCTTAAAGTTAAATCACTTTTTTTCACACTAGTGATATTTTTACAAGAATTATTCAACAAACTCAATTTGTTTCATCACGAAAAAAGCTTTGACAGAATCAGATTCGATGCTTCTTTTACTCAACTATGCTCATGCATGCATCTATTTACTCATGAATAGGAGATAAACTGCTGCATATCTGTATGGAATACAAAACTATATCCATTGGTCTTCTGAAAACAATTGGTCTGGACTAGGGATTTCTCCCTTAGCGGCTATTAGGTTTCTGTTAAAGTTGCGTAGTAGACACCTCTCCAAGGTAGTATGAAGATGATGCAAGATGTCAGTCCTACAAAAGGGATGTAACTTTAAATCAAGATTATACTGGTTGCTATATAATCTTTTTGTGCTTTGTGGTACATTTCACTTATCTGAAAAATTGATGTTTGTGACAATTCTTATTTGATCACTAGAACGATTTTACCCATTTGATTGATTCTAAGATATTTTAACGTTTTTTACTATACTTAGTATTTGAAAATATCATATTCCTAGGATTATTCAAGAAATTCTGATATAACATACATGTTACGGACACCTGTATTTATGAGTTTCCGATTTTCACAATTTGTTTGCGAATGCTATTAAACTGATAAAATTTATATAGGGAGGGTGATTTATATTTTGCATAGATTTGTTTAGATTAGTGAACCATATAGTAAACACTAATTTATTTTGTTCTATTAATAATTTGTTTTGAATCTTTCAAGAATTCTGCTTACTTATATATTTCTTAAATCTCCATTCTCAATGTCATACTATTGAAAAAATTTGAGTTACTAATAAGAGTGCACGTATCATTCCCAGATTCTAATTTAATAATGTAAATTGTGCAAAATGTTGCGGGATAAGTAAACAGTGCACATAAAATTTATGGTGATCTTTTAATAAAACGAACGCCGCCGGAAACCTTACATTTAAGTATCTACTTCTGACAGTTAATTATGACTTCAGATTACGCAACTGAATCGTAATTAGACTTAATCATCTTCAGATTATGACACTCAATCGTGACGCATCATATTTGTTCATTGTAGACATTTCTACAAAGATAATAACTGAAATTTATGTTGGTAAATGGGATAAAGTTAAGAAACGAAGATTATGGGTTAATGAATTATTATTAAGATTATGGGTGCTTGAAGAGCTTTATGACGCTGCGCCAATTGTTTCATACCAATTCAGGTAGTGTAGCACTGTGCAGGATTTAAGCTGAAAGAAAAGGGTTTATTAGGTACTTGCTGTCAGAAACCTCTATCGTTATTCTGTTTAATTCCTTTTTAATAGTCCTGTTTTGTTGTATATCAATTCTGGTGCCAGCACTGTCCCAAGTAAACAATCCGTGCGTAACTGGTATTCGCATGATGGAACTAAAAATGATATTTCAGCGACCTCCTTCCAGGCATTTCTGGTTTAATTTTGATGGTAGATTTCAACGATGAGCAATGATATTTGGATCGTTTCGCAACTATGCTGTCCCACTGTCAGCAGATATTCGATGTATTAAATATACTGTCACACTATCATCATATAAATTAAAATTATTGAAAATTACTCTGATTAGTTTGAATTGTGACTTATCTTCACTTTGTCTTATGGCACCCCTCTTCTTACCACTTTTTCAAAGAACTAATCACAGCTAACCATGAAGTTCACACAAGCATAACCTTTCAAAAATGTTCGCTAACTAATCACGGCTGACCATGAAGTTCACACAATTATAACGTTTCAAAAATGTTCGATATTAACGTTATATTCCACAAAGACCAAACGTGATATCCAATCGTTTTGCTAGTATATCATGGCCTTTATCGTAATTAGTACATCATAACCTTCATTGATAAACTCGTTTAAATTGCTAACTGTATTCTCTGCAGAACGATCATGTAAACAGACATATTTAAACCGCTTCATAAACTTGATGTGTATTTAGGTTTTTGCTTTGATTAGTTTTATTCGCAGAACAGGAAACTGGCCTAACTGACTTTAAATGCGTGTGATAAAACGGAAACTAAATTCTAGAAATAAAGTTTATTTTATGAAAACCTAAGATGCAATTTTTCTTATGATATCAAAACGTTCTTTGTAAAAATATTAAAGCAATTATTAGCATCTAATGACTGCCTAGTACATTTATATTTTTTATGATATTTCAAGTTTACAAAAATTCAAACATTCTTGAACTCTTACTTATATTCTCTATTTTGACTTCTTCAAAATATCTTGGCAAGAATGTTCAAATAAATGGGAATATAAATGTTGCTATGACGCTTTTGGATAAGTCTAAAATTATCAAATATCAGTGAATTTTCTCATTTTATTTCATACGATTTATATTTCTTGTACCATATTTTGGAAGCATTTATTTAAATACCAATATTTCAGAGTAATTTTCATTTAATCTAATTAATGCCAAAGATCTTAAAGCTTCAAATGTAGAATAAATTTCAGTTTCAATTAATTAGGCTCTTTTTCCCCCTTCATTTATAAGGAATGCATTAACGGAAAACTAATTCAGACACATGCGAAAATCTTGCTCTTGTTGCTATTTAAACGAGTTCTATAAGTTCACCTAGAGAAAAGAAACAAGGAGAGAAACTTTAAATCAAAGAAGGGTTCTAGTTCTTTATAAATATTATGCATTACATTCTGGATAAACGTCAAGTTGCATGCATTGCAGCACTTTTTAATTAGTTTTCATTTCGATAAAAAAAATGTCTCGGAGTCTTGTTTCTTTGCACGGGACGTGTTTGTAATGTTATTTGCATATGTGAATGGAAATGCTTATTTACTGCTAATATGTGTTTTATTATAATGCTAGTTGTAGTTTCTGTATTTTAGTAGGTGCGAAACAGCTGATGTTGGGATGAATTACATTCACTTTTCTCTAAAATTTATCCATCCTGTGGTAATTTGTCATTCTCATTCGAATACAGCTGTTAAAATATTCATTCAGGAATCTGCTCCTCTCTGCTCATCGCTTTAGTTCATATCATGAAATGAAGTCATTCGCATGTAAGAAGAAGAGTATGTTTTTACCCTAACCTTTATTCGAAATTCAATTAGCTATTTTTTTCTTTGGCACTGCAACTGAGCAAAAAAGCGGGCTGACGTTATATCACCATCGTGTGTGATGAAGAGACAGTTTTTTAAAATAACTTTGCTAACAGTAATATCATAAATAGTATTTTAAAAGAAAAATTTTCCATTGAGCCAGCTCTAATTAATTATTGATAGTTAGTGCTGATTGGCATATTCGATAGCGGCCAAAATGGATATTTTCGCATCCGAAATGTTTCACGATTACAATACTTCATTTTCACTTCGTACAATACTTTTTACTTCTTTCTTTACTTAATATAATTAGTTTTTAACTAATTATTATAATACATAATTATAGCCATAATTATGGTTATAATATTATAGTCATAATTATAGTTAAATAATGACTGATAATCAAATCCGATATGTACACCACATGACTCCCTTGTACGAAATACTAAATTATACGCATTTTTTTATTGCATTTCATTTAAACGTATTGCATTGAATTAAATCTACTTCGATAATAACGCATAAATAGAATAGATGCACTCAATGTCACAATAAAATAAATGCACTCTTTAAATTTCCCTATATTTGTTTACCATAGCGACACTCTGGCTCTAGGTTCACTTAGCAGGTTACATCTCATTCATTTTATAACTCAGAATGCACAAAAATTATATCACCTGAAGAATATCTAATCGTTGCCACATGTTCTGTTCAAATACAATAATAAAACTAAAACGATATATAAAAGGAATTAAATAAACAACAAACAAACAAAAAAAAAGAAACAGTTTTTCACAGACGTTTCAGTATTTTTCATTCAATTAATTCAATTCTCATTTAGCGACAAGGAAAAAATACATAAAAACTCAAAATATCTATATTAAAACTTACGAGGTAAATCTTAAACACTTATTTCCTCGAATAAATTCCAAAATGAATTAAGCATAATTTAATTCACAATAATAAAAGAAGGCGTTATCTTTGTTGTTGCGAAGCATAGTTTCTCTCGATTGGTAACGAATCCACTATTCTGCTACGTTTCAAATGTAAACAAATATGTTCTCTGTATTAAGGCTTAGCCACACTCAAACAAATTTAAATTGTTGATAATTCTATAAATATTGTCTACATATTTACTAAAGGCATAAAAACTTTAACCGGAAGATAAGACAAAATAATTCAATCATTTTTAAAGCAAAAAAAAAGCGCAATTTACAAACATATAGGAATAAAGAAACTGAGGTCACTGAGCTGAGGAACAGAGTGGATATATATATATATATATATATATATATATATATATATATACATACACTGGTGTGCAAAAATTAAGGACGAAGTCAAAAAATTAGCATATCAGCTGAACGAAGCGGCAGAGCGGACAGAAAGACCAGTCAGGAGATTAAGTAAGGTGATGTACGGTAGCACATGCGCAGATATGCAGGTAGACGTAATGGGGCAGTATCTGAGTAGTATAAAGCATGTTGTCGGTGTAAGATCAGAATTTCTGGCAACGAGATTGCACGCCGTATAGCAGTTAAAATCACACCGAGTTGCTGCCTCAGCGAGAAATGGCGAATAATCAATCTGTTAGATGACATTTGGATGCTTTTACTCGAGGTCGAATCATTGGGAAGTTGGAGGAAGGCCGCAGTGTGACAAGTGTGGCTGCAGAGTTCAGAATTGCTCACAGCATAGTTTCACGACTTTGGAGACAATTTCAAACTACAGGAACGGATAGCTATCCGGAGGTTTAGTAGTGGTCGTCCACGAGGAACCACACCCGCAGATGACCGGTATATTGCCTTACAGGCCAGAAGAAACAGGCGGCAGACAGCGGGAGAAATCGCTAGACACACAACACAGGCGGCTGGACGACCGATATCGCGTTTTATCGTGCCCAGAAGACTGCACAGTGGTGGCAGATTTCGTCTGAGTTGCGATTCTAGACACACACACACATCTGGACAGAGCGGGAAACACGCAATAACCCCTTCAACAGCATCAAAAGGGACTGTTTTGGAGGTCGCGGAGTTCTCGTTCGAGCAGACATAATGCTTGGTAGCCGGACCGACCTTCATATCTCCCAAGGATGTTCGTCACCTGAGACTGCTATTGTAACGAGATTCTTCTTCCTTACATGCGTCTTTTCACAAGGGCTATGGGTCCTCAGTTCCTCTTCATGGACGACAACGCTCCACCTCATCTCACAGTTACTGTCGAAGAGCTGTTGGAGAGTGAAGATATTGAACACATGGATTGGTCGGCAAGGTCTCTGGATGTAAATCCCGTCAAGCATGTACAAAACTTACTTAGGAGACCCGTGGCAGCACGTAACTTATCGCCAGTAATGATTCCGAAACTGCGATTGGTGCTACAAGAGGAACGAGCAGCAGTGTCTCAACAACTCATTAACAACCCCATATCCAGCATGCACAAATGATGTGAAACCTGCCTAGCAGTCAGGGGAGATCATATCCCCTATTAAAGACCGGATGTTTCTTGCTGGACACCCATCACAGGGATGTTTCGGCCTTTAGCCGCATTGCGCTCCATGCTACTTTTTCAATAAAGCTTCTTTTTATCCCTCTGATTTCTCTTTTAGTAAGTGTTGCTTACATTACATTACGTATTGGGGATCTTACGGTATTAAATGTGTTGATTTGGAAAGCTTTTGTACAAAGTTATATTGAAAAAACCGTCTCGTCCTTAATTTTTGCACATCAGTGTATATTGGCCTATATCTTCTCAGTTGCTTTTCAGTTGCATCTAAATTCCTGTAAATTCGCATTCCTCTGCTCTGTCAGTTTTGCAGCTGTTAATTTAAATTCTGCTTATCTAATTGCTTTTAAACTAAAGACTTAGCTTCACAAACATTAAGAAAACTGATAGTCAAAAAATAATAAATAAATTAAAAGGCCATTAAATAGCAATTAAAGTTTATTCGAGCAACCACTTGTGGAATATAACTTAAAATAAAACTTGAACAGCCGCTGCGATCAAACACAAGAGCTCGCTTGAGCTACTAGAAAGTTATAAATTTAACAATGTAGTCAATCAAATATTTCGCTTCTCTCGATTGGTCTTGACAGGAAAGATTCATAACATCAAAACTCATTTTTTGAACAGCATTCATTTATGAATTTTTTAGGCTACTGGCAATGTATGAAATCTGACATTTTAAGGAATACCTAGTCACTCTTAACAGTGTCGTGTACAACATCTAAGTTTCATACTCTGTGCTGGCATAAACTAGCATAAACTTCAAAATGTTATTTAGAATGATTGATTTATAAACTTGGATAACTTTTCAGAACTTTATTATGCTTGGTTACTTCTCCTTCGAAATATAACAATGTTACCTTTAAAGAATATATTTAAGAAAACATAATCTGTCCAACATAGAAGTGGGTTTGAAACGAAGAATTATTAAAGTGTGGAAGAAAAAATATTAGAATAAATTTGTCTTCTACATTAGAAATTGGTGAAGCAAACGCAAATTTCCGAAGAATGATTTACTTTGAATTATTTTTGACTCAACTTCTAGACATTTTTTAAATTCCTACTTGTTAGCTCACACTTTTCCTATATCTTGTTCAAACTTTCAATCGTTAATAAAGTACTTTTTATTCATCCACTTAACTTCAAATACATTTTTTTAAACTTGTAGTAGAGGACACTTGATGTTAATACAGATTTTTCACATATTAAAAATAATTAAAGTTTAAAATCGCACATATTTATTGTTTCACATATTAAAATTTCACACATTTCACATATTAAGACTTACAAATAATATTTATTAGGAACTCTCACATGCTCTAAAATAAATTTTATAACAACTTATAAATAATAACACATGATAAATGGGATTGTAATATTTAACAAAAATAAGTGGCAACAGTAAGACAACGTTCTAAAGATTTTTAAAGTGCATGGAATTAAAGAAATGCAGTTTTATAGAGTCGGATGAAGTGGATGTAATTTTCCATTATGTAGCGAAAATTCTCCTAAGTAGTAGAAATTTACTAAAAAAAATCTGAAATGTTTCAGGCTTTAAATTACGTCTAAAAGGGCGTTTTTTTAACCTTTTGTGTACTACCTTTATTTATTAAATATCATGTTCTTCGCACTTAAACCATAAAATTCAGTTAAAAAACAATATCGCAAAATACTTTTAAACTGAGCATGGGTCACACGCTGGAGATAAAAATGTCTTTTCTGTACAACGTTGTCATTGCTCGCTTTGAAATCCTTGAGTTTGTTAATCAAAAATTCGTTACAATTTTACAAAATATGAAATCGATAGGAAAACAAATTCCGAGTTTCAAATTTGGGCTTCCAGATGCCCATATTCGCAGCAGGATTACGCCATTGAAAATTCGACGGCTCTTGGTACCTTCGTTTTATCACATCGCGAGAAACATTCATACATTTATTCAGATTCTTTATTTGCATAAATTTATGGGCTGCAATATTTGGTGGCAACAGTTTGAAAAGTGAACCTACATTTAATGTACAATACAAAGTCGCAAAACAAAAACAATAATCCTTTAAGGACAAAGCCCGTTTGGACTAAAAATCTATACTACTTGTTCTTTTACTTTCCCCAAATTAAGCTCCTTGTTACATAATCTTTGTTGTAGAAAAGCCGGAGATTTGAATGCGAACTAAACGGGCTACCTAATTTTATTTTCCAGTTGAGATGAAACGTTGACACAAAATGCTGTGAATTCAAAATTTAGCAGAAGATTACTTGACTTACTTATCTTCCGAATGTTTTCAGAATGATGTTTTATAGCATGCAATACCATGACAAACCATGAAATAAAAAACGTCATGAAAATGAATAGAAAAAGCCACGAAATTTATTTTCTCCTAATAATAATTAATAATAAAGCATTGCTTTTCTCATTTTGATATTCTCCATTATTAATAGAATTATTAATCTAAAAGTGAAACAATAAAAATAAGCGTTTATATTTGCAAATTTTTTCAGGACTAGTTTCGATGATTTTACCGACTCTTAGATTTGTTCGGCGTGTTATTCTATCTTAATAGAATTATGTTATTTTTACTGTTATTTATAGAACTCATAACACTCTTTTACGTGAGTTCATTATAATGCTTAAAAGTAATTGTTTTATTTATTATGCTCAATTATTCTCTTTAAAAACTGTTATTTCATTTTCATATCAAACGAGAAGAGCAATTTGGAAAACGTTATTCTCCTCCAGTTAATTAAAATAAGCAGTTATTGAAGAAATAACAAAAATTTGGAATCTTTTTAATTAGAAGTTCGTTTTGGGCAAAAATCAACACAAGCAAGAAACTGGTAATTTTCACATTATTTTTTGTATTTAATCTGTCTTCGTCTTCTATCATTCGCTCCTGAAGGTATTTATCTCTCTATAGGAACTGACGAATTTTTGCTTTCTATCTTGATTCAAAAATACTGATAAAACCATTAGTTAGGAAAACGTAAATGTAGTAACTTCAAATTTTAAAGGAACTTTCAATTTCCGTAAAAATTATTTTTCCTTTATCAGTAGAAATTATATTATATGTGTAGTTAAATCCATATGTTGAACGAATTTTTAAAATTTGGCTAATGAGGTTTTGAAACAAATGAATTTAAAGGAAATGGACTCAGAGAACCTGGCTTTTGAGAACAGTCTTCACTCATATTGTAATCCAAATTACTTTCTATAGATTCTCTAGCTTGGTTCATATTAAAGAATAATTTCCTTTCAAACTCCACAACTTTTCTGATTTTAAATGGTCAACTTTAAAAATTATAGTAGGTACGTTTCTGTATCACTTATAACTTGAAATATGTTTCTTTCTCTTTTCTTAGAGTTACATTGGTGTTCAACATTAAGAAAATTTATATATTTGGCGATTTTATGGAAGTGCACTGAATGAGAGTTATAAATGCCGCTTCCAAACAAAAAATTCAATTATTTACTGTAGAATATGCAAGCCTACTTTTGCGTGGAGTGGAGTACTTAAGGAAACGGTACTTTATTAGTCGAACGTGACATTTTAAGCATTTCGTTCCCTTGCACACCTCAAAGACTTCTTTTGGGGGGGGGGGG
>KK115528.1:1061205-1081679 GCA_000611955.2 Stegodyphus mimosarum
TTGCACGGGAAAATAAAAAGGAATTTTAATTACAGTTCTAAATAAATAGCCAAATAAATGTGAAATTCGTAACAATATTCTCTAAAACTTTAACGAATTTTTCATTAACAAACTCAAAGATTTCAAAGCCAGCAATACCAACGTTGTACAGAAAAACATTTTTATCTCCAGCGCGTGAGAGCGTGTACCGAAATTTCTAAAGATATGCTCAATTTAAAATTATTTTGCGATATTGCTGTTGAACTGAATTTTATGGTTTAAGTGCGAAGAACATGGTATTTAACAAATAAAGGTAACACACAGAATGTTAAATAAACGTCCCTTTGGACGTAATTTAAAATCTGAAACATTTCAGATTTTTTTTTTCAGTTTCTTCGAGCAGTACAACAAACTCGACGATTCAGAATTTGTTCGCAGGTAAAGTGTACTGTTTTTGTTGTTCCTTCAATAATGTTATCCGTCTGGAAGTTTTAGCCAGATATTTACGGCAAATACATAACTAACATATTCGCGGGTTGCCTAAAATTGCTTCGGGGGCGCGACTTTGAGACTACCGAACTAGAGTGTTGTTGCGTTTTGTACCGGTTCGTCGATGTGGAGTGACTGACGACAACGCTTGATGAAGAATGAAAACACAATTTATTTGCCAGTATTATTCAGGACAGCTCCAAAAACACATTTACAATCGTCGAAACACTACAACAAAACGCTGAATCAGCAGCACAGCCTTCAAGCTATCAGGCTATAACAGTGAAGACAGCTTCACGGCAAAGCACTAGAGTACGTCTCCCGACTGGGTTCGGTCGTTCTTGGCACACAACGTACTCTCGAGACTCTTCATGCTACAACTCGTAGTAATGCGCTCGATAGCCTCAACGATGCACCAACTCGCGATACACTGACTAGACACCTCGACACTAGACTCGATAGCCTCAATGATGCACGCTCTTGTTGCACTTTCAGATCCGCTGACGAGGCAGTAGACTGTTGCTCCGTGTACAAAAAGCGTTTATATAGCTTTTGGCCTGCCTTCGAGAACACGCTGGGCCAAACTGGTAAGTATAAAATTATGAGGGTACACTTTTAGCTTTTAGAAATAATTTATTTACAATCTTAGAATGTATAATCACAGAGAACTGCTATACCAGCATAGTTCTATTTTTTATATCGCCGTATCCAAAGTGTTGCCAATTACAAGTTACTAAATATTACATGTTACCATTTACAAATTATTAAATATTACATCTTCCGTTTTTTAAAGAGTTCAAAAGTTTTAACAGTCTTAAATCAATCCAAATATCTGGCCGGCTTTCTAATCACTCTCCCACTTCTAGTTCTTAGCTCATCGTTCCTTGTTTCTGAGTTAGCAGAGTTTCTTTTAAACTTTGCCCTTGAGAATATCTGGAATCATATCCTTTTACATCTGTTTTCTGTGTATTAACTCCTTGTTCTGTTCCTCTGATATTCTCTTCAACAGCTGAACTGTTTTCTCTAATATCTTTTCTATTTCTTCTCAATACTAATCCACCTGTTCTAAGTATATATGATCTAGGCGTCTTATGCACTTCTTCTACAACTGCTGGTTTCCAGCGATTATCTTGATATACCCGAACACAATCTCCTTTATTTAGCGATGGTAATGTTTTTGTATGACGATCATAATATGACTTCTGTTTAGTTCTTTCTTGGTTGATTTTTTCTTTTACATTTTTCACAACTTGAGGTTTAAGTAATTCTTCAGATGTAGGAAGAACCGTTCTTGTTCTTCTACTCATAAGTCGTTGAGCTGGTGATCCTAGCATCTCATTAGTTGGAGTGTTCCTATGAGCTAACAATGCTAAATAAGGATCAGCATGATCTGCTTGAGCTTTCTTTAACAATTTCTTCGCCGTTTGTACTGAACGCTCTGCTAATCCGTTCGACTGTGGATGGTATGGACTGCTTGTTATATGTTTAAATTGGTATTTCTTTGCAAATTCTGCAAATTCTTTACTTGCAAACTGAGGTCCATTATCAGATATCACTATCAATGGTATACCGTATCTTGCAAAATGAGATTTCATGTAACTGATCACTGTCTGACTTCGAGTATCCGGTAGTTTAGAGATTTCAAAAAAGTTGGAATAGTAATCTACAATTAATAAATATACATCTTTGTTAATCTCAAATAAATCTGTCGCAACTTTATACCAAGGTAAATTGGGAATTTCATGTGGTATCATAGGCTCTCTTATGTTTTTGTTCTGGTATTCATTACATATAAAACATTTTGAAATTGTATCTTCTATCTGCTTGTTCATAAGTGGCCAAAACAAAACATCTCTAGCTCTTTTCTTACATTTTTCTATACCAAAATGACCCTCATGAATTAAATTTAACATTTCCTTTTGCATAGATAAAGGAATAATTACCCTTCCTCCTTTGAAAAATAAGTCATTTTCCATTGTCAACTCATCTCTGTAGTCCCAAAATACTTTGACTTGAGGTTCTACCTGATGTTTCCTTTCTGGCCAGCCTCTCAGAATATATTTCTTTAAGCACTGTAGTGTAGCATCACATTCACTTTCTTTCTTCAATTCATAAATTTTTTCATCAGATGCTGGAATCAGTGTACAAATTTCTGTATCTTCATCATTATCTTCTGCTGTTGTATTCAAATATGCTCTACTCAAAGTGTCTGCTATTAATAAGTCTTTCCCCTTTTTGTACCGTACATCTAGATCATATTTTTGTAAATTTAACAGCATTCTTTGCAATCGCTGTGGTGCTTTAAAAAGAGGTTTCTTAGTTATGCTTTCTAATGGTCGATGATCAGTTTCAACTGTAATACGTTTGCCATATATATATTGATGAAATTTAGAACATCCAAAAGTAATAGCTAAAAGCTCTTTTTCTATTTGAGCATAATTTTTCTGACTTTTTGTTAGAGCTCTGGAAGCATAAGCAATTGGTTGGTTTTCTTGTAGTAAAACAGCACCTAATCCTTCAGAACTTGCATCTACTGAAAGAGTTACATCCTTATTAACATCATAGAATTTTAATACGGGTGCTTTTGCAATCAATTCTTTAAGTGTTTCGAAAGCTTTTTGATGCTTTTCAGTCCAGTGCCAGAGAACATTTTTCTCAAGTAACTGTCTTAATGGTGCAGTAATAGTAGTTAAGTTAGGAATAAATTTGGCTAAATAATTAATCATTCCCAAAAATCTTTGTAGCGAAGGCACATCTGTAGGTTCTGGCATTTTAACAATTGCTTCCACTTTAGAAAAATCAGGTTTTAGTCCATTTTCACTTAACTCGTGCCCTATATAATTCACACGATTAACTTTTATTTTACATTTAGCCTTATTGAACTTCAAATTATTTTTTCGTGCTCTCTGGAGTACTTTTTTAAGTCGTAACTCATGTTCCTTTTCATTAGATCCCCATATTAAGATATCATCTATAATACATTCAACGCCTTCTAGACCTTCTATTATTTGGCTTAATTTTCTTTGGCAAATTTCTGGAGCTGAACATATGCCAAAAGGTAATCTTTTGAATTTGTATCTGCCAAAAGGTGTATTGAATGTACACAAATTACTACTTTCTTCGTCAAGCTGGATTTGCCAAAAAGCACTATTAGCATCTAAAACAGAAAATAGTTTTGCGTTAGGCATTCTAGTGACAACTTCGTCAATGGTTAACATCGGATAATGTTCTCGTTTTATAGCTTTATTTAAATCTCTAGGATCTAAACATATTCTTATTTTGTTCGGTTTGACAACTGTGACCATTGAATTTACCCATTCAGTTGGTTCTCTTACTTTCTCAATAACATTTAAATTTTCCATTCTTTGTAATTCTTTCTTAACTTTATCACGTATAGCTATGGGTATTTTCCTTGGAGGATGAATGACTGGTGTTACATCTTGTTTTAACTGGATTTTATATTCTCCATTCAAACAACCTAAGCCTTCAAATACATCTTTGTATTCCTCCAGTAAGTCTTCAGTGTAAACAGACATTACTTTTTGAATCAAACCTAGTTGCAAACATGATTTTAATCCTAATATAGAAGGTACTTCTTTGTCAATAACTTGGAATTCCACAACAAAATTATTTTTTCCATATTGGCAGTTAAGTACTACTTTTCCTAAAGTATCTATTTTATTCCCAGAGAATGTAACTAATCTTTTAATTTCAGACTTCTGTATCGGAACATTCAGCAATTTCACTTTGCTTTTAGAAATAACATTGCACATTGCTCCAGTATCTATCTGCAAATTTACTTTACTTTTATTTACATTAACGTCAACAGTCCATTTCTCTTCCTTGTTATCTGAATTAAGGTTTAATGTGCCAACATAAAATTCTAACTCTTCCTCAGAGTCGTGATTTATTAATTTAATTTGTCTATCTTTTTTGTTTACCTTCACTGCTTCATTTTTTATTATATAGCTTTTACACTGATTCGCGAAATGATTTGACTTTTTACATTTATGACAGATTTTTCCATATGCTGGACACATTCGATAGTCATGAGATGTTCCACATTTAGAACAAACTTTTGTCTTTTGTTTATCGGTATTTACCTCTTTGTAGGTATTCTTATTATGTTTACTTAGTTTCTTTTTCACTAAGTTTACAGCAGTTTCCTCATCTTTTATGATTTTCATTTGATGTGCACTTATTTCAGCAGATCTGCATATATCAAGAGCTTTTTCTAATGTTAATTCTGCTTCATGTAACAATCTTGCTCTCACTACATCATCTTTAATACCACAAACAATTTTATCTTTTATTAAACTATCCGTTAACTGCGCAAACTCGCATGTTCTAGCTTTATTTCGAAGGTCAGTTACATATTCATCTATGGTTTCTGACGCGGTTTGATTTCTAGTAAAGAATAAATGTCTTTCATATGTAATATTTTTCTTAGGAATACAATATTCCGTAAATTTTGTTTTAATTTCACTTAATTTAATTTCTTTACCCTCTTCTATAGGAAATGTATTATATATTTCAAGACCACGAATTCCTATTACATGAAGAAAAGTATTAACTCTTACCTTCTCTTCTTTACTATGTAATCCACTAGCTACTTCATATATTTCAAATGACTGCAGCCATCTCTGCCAATTCGAAGCTAGATTTCCATCAAATTTCATCGGCTCTGGTGGTTTTAAACTTTCCATTTTGAAAGCAAAACACTCCTGACACCATATAAAATTATGAGGGTACACTTTTAGCTTTTAGAAATAATTTATTTACAATCTTAGAATGTATAATCACAGAGAACTGCTATACCAGCATAGTTCTATTTTTTATATCGCCGTATCCAAAGTGTTGCCAATTACAAGTTACTAAATATTACATGTTACCATTTACAAATTATTAAATATTACAGTAAGAATTCGTTTTAGAATGGTCTCCATCCGTCTTTGGCATATCGCCAATTTTGTCGCCAAATGTTCCCAAATAGCCGATTTCGTGCCAAATATGGAAACCCTGACTTCCTTTGCCATTTTGTGGAAACCCCAATCCCGCTTTACGGAAAAGTTATTTTACCGGAACTGAACATTTCATAACAGTATAATCCCGACTGGCCTCGCTTCCAGACGTTACATATTTAGTAACGTTCTCTAGCTGAACTAGTTTCTCTCAAAAAAATTTTGTCATGATTACTTTAATAATTTATGAGCATATTTAAGAATTACAGTTTTCAGGAATTTTCCAAATGGCCAAATATTACTTACGCTCGCAATCCAGAATAATTTTGCCGTATACTCTAATTTGTGTGTCTTTTGCAGGCAAGTGCTATGCAGTTCTGTGCAACTGATACAAACAGGCATACGGGACACCAAGACCTAATCATATGGCGATACAGGTACAATCCCCCCCCCGAGATACCACTGATCCAAATGAAGCATTTTGATAGAGGCTCCGTGCCATCTTTTTAACACATTTTCTCGCAGTTATTTAGAACGCTATGTAAGCTAAAATTATTAAAACGAACTATTTCGCTACAATTATTCCTCATAATTCTCTTGGCTATGTTCCAAAAGGTATTCTGTAATGTATTTTATGATGAAGTTTTGGATTACGTATGATATACCTTCGGAATTCGAGTTCGTTTGTAGTTGTTTTAATATTGTGATGTGCTCGTGTGAGTGGATATTAAAAGCGGTAGTTTTCTGATGTTCCTCTTTCGCCGCAAACATAGTTGTCTGAGGAAAGATATATTTTCCTCATAGTGACAGATGGAGAAGAGCCATGCCCAGGCATGAATTGATTTAAATCGAAGTTAATGACACACCTTTATCTGTTGTAAAGGCACAATATAGTAGTTTTCAAGAAATTTCTAAGATGTGTCTATAACTGAGTTAAACTGGTCTTAAACTGTGTCTGAGTAAAGCATTCATAATAATTCTCGTTCAGGGCTTTTTTATGTATATTTAATGTAAAATTTATTATTTTTCAGCTGAATAAAAGCAATTAAATGTATTTACTAAGAAAAATTACTATTTCTTAAGAAAAGTGTAATTAAAGAATGCCTTCCAAAGCAGACTTACAATAACCTTTCTTTACTCCTACCTAAGTAATACGTATTGATCGATCACATAAATGGCAAGACAATGCGCCCAGATGCGATATGTATTTATTTTTTCGCATAAAAGTGAAAACTAGAATCATTTTTCAATGTCACATCTTTTTTCCATTCCAAATACCGTGGTTATATGAAAAATGATTTCGTACAATGACATTTGCAACAATAAAAATAAAAGGGTAAAAAGATTAGGTATGATTTATGTATTTTCTTGTAGAAGAAAACCGTGCCCAATATATGAGCCTTGAGAGTAGCAGCAGGTGAGGAAAATCAACGAAACCTAGATCGTTAGATATTTGTTGTTCACTTTGGATTGCTGTCACAGTTCTCAAGATACTGATTATAATAATAATAACAACGTAATAATCATAATAAAATAATTCATAAAAACATCAGAAAGGTTTCAGATTTTAAATTACGTCTAAAGAGGCGTCTTTTTTTACATTTTGTGTGTTACCTTTATTAAATATCATGTTCTTCGGTAAACGTTTAATTCTTCGAACTTTATTAAATCAGCGTTTATTACTGAACCAACAATTCTTCAAATTTTTGCATTTTTTTATTCACAAATTTAGTGATAATGAACTCGTTGACATAAATTAGAAGTAACTGAAGCCACTTAAGGCTTAGTACAATTTTAGAGGTACTATACATATCAGTTTTATTTTACTTCACCAATATATCTCGATGTAGTCCCCCAAAACATTATTTTACTTCAAAAACGTTTTAAGAATGATCTTAAAAACATTTTGTTACATTCATTATTTTTCCGAAAAATCTTTGAAGTGAACTGAAAATGTTCATCTGATTGTAATTTTGAACATATGAAACAATGAATGAACAAATATGAAACAAAGTTTAAAAGTTAATTATAGTAACAAAGGTTACTTACTTAATTGAAGAGAGATCAGATCTAATGATGGATATTTTAGAGCGATTCAGTTTATGTAATAGAAAGAATTCTATGCAGGTAATAAAAAATCAGAACTAAAATAAAACCATAAGAGACTTTGCAATAAATCAAGACCTTTGCAAATAAATAAAGCAACATTTATTATTAAACAGATTTTTATTTTTCTGAGGCGTCTGTGATTTTTCTGGTCAGTTTAAATTTTCGAAACTTTATCCTATACTCATGTCTATTTCGTATGCATAGCTTCACCCTGGAAAATTCAATAATGTATAAACTGTTGGCAGTAGAATGAAAACGAATAAAAATTTATGATTAAAAACAGCTGTATTATCTTTCGTATAAATTATGCGGAGTTGAAACAGGGCGAATTTAAGTGATGTTACTGTTTATTAGCATTTAGAACTAAACGCTTGTGTACTATAGGTTCGGATCCTAAAGTATGAAGCTTTAAAATCAAAGTTCTAAAAGATTATAAATTGATTTAAATCATATGAATCCTCTATCCCGCGCTTTCTTGCCCTGCCCTCTGCAAATATCGGCTTAACGTTTCCCTATAATTTATATGAATAATATTATTTGGCATTGGCATTAGTTGGCATTTGCGAAGGTTAATTGTTTATGCTGAATGCTGATGATGGGGCAAGTAGTAGTCTCTTGTAGAATTGGATGTTACGTTCCGGTCCTGTGATGTGTATGTTGTATATAAACTATATAATATAATAAAAAAACACTTTCAGAAACATTTCTATCTTGAATAGCTAAATATCGATTTATTATTCTTCTATTTAAAGACTTTGTTCGTGGAATGTTTAATGTTTTTCTTACGAACTTCATTTAGAATTAAATACGGTGAGAACAATGATGGTATATTCGTTTAAGTATTAATTTGATTTACTGTTTATAAAGAAAATTTATTTTAAACGGTATGGGAGGTTTCCCTGCATATTGCATCAACTTTTGTTTCGTTAAATCAAGTTTTTAATGAAAGCTCTTAGGTATCGGAGACTGAAAGACGTTAACTAGAATATAACAACAGTTGGCCTTTACTACCATGTCTTCATACGATCCCGTGGGCTGTGTAATAAAGTAGAAATCTGCAAATTAGCAGAAATGGTTATATATTATAAGGTATTTCTTCCGCCATCTTAGCATGCCTTCGTGGTGTAGTGGTCAGCAGGCTCGAAGCGTATTTGCGAGGTCCGTGGATCGAGTCCCGGCGAGGGCATTACTCATTTTTCACATCTCCTGCTTTAAAATGAACCTAATGACTCTACAATAATGGTGTCATTTTGTATTTAAACTACTGCTGAATAATGAAATCGAATTCTTCCAGATTACTAATTCAGTCAAAGCTGTGTCGTTCATAGATCCTGCAAACTTTTGCCATCAAGATGAGAATCTCGTGGCTCATAGATTTGATATTTAAATTATGATAAAAAAACAGTGGTTCGAATAAACTAAGGAGCTTTAAGAATCGAGCGTTAAGAAGCGTTAACCTAATAATTCATTCAGTTTATTGCAATAGGATGCTTGAGAAAAGTCGCAGTAAAAGTAAAATATGTATATATAATAAATAAATAAATAAATGAAATTTAAATAAATGCTGTATTTTTAACTTGAAATATTTTTTTCATTTCTTAAATCTGTACGAATGATGCTGTCAAATGAAATCATAAAAGTGGTAGCTATTACATATCAAAGGTTAACCGTAGTCTCAAATTGAAATTGCACTTCGGACGAATGCCTCGTCTGAAATCGGCTGATGGGCCTGAATTCCCCAAACGAATTTTTTTTAATAAAACAGACTTTTAAACTGAATTTAAAATTTTATTTTATGAATATTTATAAAACCAATGGTATAATAGTATATAAACAATAGTATATTAAACAATAATAATAAAGAGGCAAAGAAAAAAACCCAATTTATATTTATTTTCTGTCTGAAATCTAAAGCTTGGTATTTGCAAAAGATTTTTATGAGTTACACTTTGTGATTCAGATTAGCATTTATTTGAGATAATTCTAATATATTAAATTAAACTCTAAATAAACTGACTTAAACTAAAAGTAAGCAAATTACGAAAACTTTCAATAGAGAATAAATAAGGACAACCTATTATTCTTTTATTTATTAAACTTTTTTTAACGACACAGGGAAAATACATGTATTTGTAGATAAATACCATTTATAAAATTCTTTATCTCTTACTCGAGTTGGCACTTAATGGCGTTTCGATCCTGTAAAGGTTAAAAACCATTACCTTAGAGATTACTAGGAAGTACAATATAGAATCATTAGGATATTTTGAAGCAGAAGACATGAAAAATTAGCAATGCCCTCGCCAAGACTCCAATTTGGATCTCACGAATATACGTCGAGTGTGCTACCATTACACCACGAAAGCATGTTGGAAGGAGAGAGAAAATACCTTATACCTTTTTAAAGGGCGACTGGGGATTAAAGGACCCAGTCGCCAAATCTTGGTGATGATGAATTATCCTGCATCCTTTTTTTTAGTTCGGGCGCCACTTTAAAGTCATTAGGTTATTTTAAAGCAGCAGACATAAAAAAATGAGCAACGTCCTCGCCGGGACTCGAACTTAGACCTCTCGACTACGCGCCGAATGTGCTACCGTTACACCACGAACGCATGCTGGAAGGAGGGAGAAAATGCCTTATTATATATTACCTCGGAGAAAAATACTAGAAATTATCTTCACTACGGATTGTAGATGTTCATCGTTCAAGCGTGATCTTTTCTTATTCTTAACTTTAATTTTCAACTGAAATATTTTGAACTGTGTATGTTCACATATAAATGTATTCCCAAACAACGCGATTATTTTCAGTGCAAAAATCCGTAACTGATCTTATTTACTTTTTGGCAAGTATGAATAAATGCTAATAAAACCCGTATCTTGAAATATTTGAATAAGTTTTATATTACATTGGGAGATTAATTATCTCCGTTTATAGATCTTTTGGTGAGTTATTCATGTATGTTTTCAATGATAATGAAAACAGTGTAAACGATGATTTCAAATAACTAAATATTTAAAATCTTTGCGCCACCATAGTTTCAACAATCACACAATTGGAATGTATTCGCGCATGAAATTTCACTGGGGACCGTTTGCAGCTAGTTTGAAAGCATAAAATCAGAGATTCATTCATTAACCTACGGACATTCAGAGGTCCTGTAGAAAATGAACATTATAGCGAATATTTCTTGAATATTCTTTATATATATATATATATAATATATATATACATTCATTAGTTGCGAATATGAATAAAAGCTTTTGAGGAAATATGAAAATTTATTAAAATTCATGACGTAAAACCTTGACACAAGTATCAATGTTGTAAATACAATGCTTAAAAACATTATCTGCATTTGTGTTTAAGGCAACAGTTTGTATTTGAATCTAATTTAAACAGAAAAAAAAGTCTGAAAGCTTTCAGATTTTACATTATGCCCAAAGGGGCGTTACCTTTATTTTGTAAATATCATGTTTTTCGCACTTAAACTATAAAATTCAGTTCAACACCAATATCGCAAAATAATTTTAAATTGAGCATATCTTTAGAATTTCCGATACACAGTCTTACGGGCTGGAGACAAAAATGTTTTTTTTTTCGCACAGTGTTGCCATTGCTCGCTTTAAAATCGTTGAGTTCGTAAATAAAAAAATTCGCTTAAGTTTTACAAAATATGAAATAGATAATAAAACAAATTCCAAATTCCAAATTTGGGCTTCCAGATGCCCATATTGAAGTGGAAACGTACGTTATTCAAAATTTGGTGGCTCTAGGTACCCTTATTTTATCACAATGCGAGAAACATACATACATTTATTCAAGATTCTTCATTATTTAATTTCTTTAAATATAATAAAGGGCGATAACATTTGGCGGCAACGATTTGAAAAGTGAACCGACATTTATCGTGAATCAACGCAAAATGCCAAAACGAAATTAATTGTCCTTCAGGGCAAATTGCCTCTTTGGACATAAAATCTGCATTTACATTAGGAATCGCTGTTTAATTTCCTGTACAATCCTCCGACTACAAATATTTGCTCTGTATCTGCGTAAGAATGAAGCATCAGGAAAGAAAATGTGATAGCAAACAGTACCACAAATGGTAAATATATTAATTTCGTTAACATAGAAGAGTGAAGTTTCGGAATTCTTTACTTTCCCATAGGCGTAAAAATGTTTCTGTTTAGGTTTTCAATCTAAATGCTTGCTCCTTGCTAATGAAAGAATTGTAAGTATTTAATTACCTTTCTAAACACATTCCTTCTAAATTTAAAAGTGCATCTTTGATATACTATTTGTATAAGTAGAGATCTGAATATGCCTGAAACTCTACTGAAATGACGGGAAAGGTTAAATTTAATTATGCTTTTCTCTGGCGATTTGAATAAATATAATCAGGTTAATTTTCTCCTCAAATTTTTTGTTACCTACAGTTAGTTTTGATTTGTCGTACTGGAATAAATAAAAGGTATGATTTTGTTTTAATTTTAAACTAACATTTTATGAAATACGTATCTCAAAAATTAATATTAAATTTTAATTTTTAGAAAATTTATATTTTGGATTTTTTAATATATATTTTAAAATATTTATTAATTTATATTATAAATATTATAAATTTTTATATTTATTTTGGTTAAACTAAATATCATAAATTTTGGAAAGTTGCATCAGTGTCTTACTGATTACTTCTGTGTGATTGCCATGACTGTTTGACACTATTAGAATTAAAACGAAATCGTCTCTAATACTAAGAACTGGCTTTGTGAGGACATCGCTTTCTTTATTTTGGGGGACACATCGTTTTCTTTATTTGCAACATGGATTAGAGATTAAAATGTCCTTAAAAATAAAGATATTTAGAAAACAGTTCAACTTTTAGGCAAGCTGAAAAATCATCAAAGCCCCAAAAGTAGTTCTCAAAGTAATGCAATGGTTGGATAGAAATATGGATCTTTTAAATTATCCATTAATGATTAATATTTTAGAATATTTAATACGTATTATGAAATTATGTATCCGCAGTAGTTGGGACACATATGCAGTATTTCACCCAAAAATACTCAGTCATAAAAACTCCTCAACACCGCGAGCCTAAAATAAGATTAATTTGGATATACCAGAAAACGAAATTAGCCTGCAGATGAAGAAGCAAAATATTCACTTAGAAACCACGTGTTAATCCTGAATTGCCAAGCAGAGAATGATTTAAAAATTATTAAATAAAGCTAGATATAACTAAGGTACTTTTGTGAAATTCTTTTAATCTTTTGCGACAATTTATTGTACACTGAGCAGAAAAAATGGGACAGTTCTATACCTCCCATTCGAATGGGCCGATTGACGAAATTCAAACTGCGTTTTTAATGTCTCGAAAGCGCGACTTAGGATATATACTAGATTTATATATATAATTATTCTAACATAGGTATTTTGACACAAAATCGGATTTTTTCTGAAATGGCATGCCACTTTTTTTCCGATAAATTCCACACATTTCGATTTTATGCATCAAATTATGTCTAAATATTACATTGACAGATTGGTGCGAAATTTATGGAGGTATTCAGTAATTTTTCTTGGCGCAATTGTTTTCGGTTTGCGGAAAGAATAATTTACTTGGTGAACTTCTTAATTTATGCCAACCTATCTCCCGTTCCTTATTTTCATTCCGGTCCTGCTTTATAAGATGATGGTAAAACTTTTATAGATTATAATTCCAATTTTTTTTTCGGAAAAATTTATAAAAATTATTTAAAAATATAAATTTTAAAAATAAATCATAAAAAAATGGGCGAATTATGCTTGGATTAAGGCTATATTTTGAATTATGGAAGAAGGAATCAAATAAGTTTAATATAAAAAGGGATATTAATAAATATACAATGTACGTCCAGAAAGTAAGTTCCGTTTGGTAATAAAAGTAAATTGTGTACAGCTACAGAAAAGTTATTTATTGCACAAAATTCAACAACTCTTAAACTACTTTTCCACATAACTGCCGAAATATTGCAGGCATTTGTCATAGCGTGGCACAAGTTTTTGTATACCTTCTTCATAGAAATTTGCCGCCTGTGTCTTCAACCAGTTGGAAACAGTTTCTTTCAGCTCGTCGTCATTGTTAAAGTGTTGACCGCCAAGGAAAGACTTAAGATGTAAGAACAGATGAAAGTCGCTAGGAGCGAGGTCAGGGCTGTACGGAGGATGGTCAAACACGTCCCAGCCAAATCCCTGTAGGAGGTTTTTCGTCACATTTGCAGTGTGTGGTCGTGCGTTGTCGTGAAGAAAAACAACACCTTTTGACAGCAATCCTCGGCGCTTATTCTGAATTGCACGGCGCAATTTCCGAAGTGTCTCGCAATAAGCATCTGCTCTGATTGTTTGACCACGCGGTAAGAAATTAATGAGTAAGATGCCTTTCCAGTCCCAGAACACTGTGCACATCATTTTTCGAGGTGTCAAGATTTGCTTCGGCTTAACCTTTGCTGGGGATGAAGTGTGCCTCCATTCCATTGATTGCCGCTTACTTTCAGGGGTGTCGTAAGAAACCCAAGTTTCATCTCCTGTGACTATCTGTGTCAGAAATTCTTCACCGCTTTCAGCATAACGGGTCAAAAACTGAAGTGCACTACCCATCCGTTTTGTTTTGTGTTGCTCAGTAAGAATCTTTGGTACCCAACGTGAGCAAAGTTTACGAAATTTCAGTTTTTCGGTAACAATTTCATGCATTAGTGATCGTGAAATTTGGGGAAATTCCATAGCGAGAGCACTAATTGTAAACCTTCGGTTTTCATGGATCTTGTCATCAATCGCGTGAACCAGTTCTTCTGTAACCAAAGATGGACGCCCACTTCGTTCTTCATCGTGCGCATCACTACGTCCGTCATTGAACTTTCGGACCCATCTTCTCACCATTGAATCACTCATCGCTTTTGGTCCGTAAACATCGCAAATTTGCCGATAAATTTCACTAGGTTTCACTTTCCTCGCATTCAGAAAACGAATCACAGATCTGATTTCACAAGCGGCGGGATTTTCAATCAACACCGACATTGTAAACAAGCACAACAAAGCGTACGTGACTGACAGCGATCTCCAAATGGCGCGCGTTTCTTCTCCTTGATACAGAGCGTCTACTGCGCATGTGCGGAACTGCGATCGCAGAGCTGCAGCGGAGATAAATTGAAACGGAACTTACTTTCTGGACGTGCCTCGTATATGACATATAATTAACATTGAGGAGCTAAAATTTTGAGAGCTATTTTTTTTTAAAAACTACTCGGGCGATTTTTACAAAACTTGGCAGTTTGTCATAATTTGAGTTATAGAATCAAAATATGGAGAAAACTGGCATGTCACTTCAGAAAAAGTCCGATTTTGTGTCAAAATATTTATATTAGAACAATGCTATATTACAAATCTAATTCATACTCTAAGTCGCGCTTTCGAGACATGAAAAACGCTATTTAAATTTCGTCAATCGGCCCAGTAGAACGGGAGCTATAGAACTGTCCCTTTTTTTTCTCAGCGTACCTATCATTTTATTTAATGTTTCACTTTGCAATGTAGTACTTTAACGTTTTATTTTGAAAATCAAACAAGAATTTCACGTAAAAATATTCCAAATGCGAATCAAATATAGCATCTGTTTTCATAATTTTTTTAGTGATATACGAGTAAAGTATAAAAGTTAAATCCAAAATGCGTTTTTTGTTGCCCCATGAAGTCTCATAAGAAGAAAAAGAAGAAGCTTCTTGATCATCTCAAGCATAAGTACAATCGTCGCCTTTTGAAATCTGCCAAGAATACTTATTCTTCCACTTAAAAGAGATAAGGCGTAACATTGTTGACCCAACTGCATTTAGCTAAATGCTCCGGATAACAGCCATAGTTCCGGAAACAAAGATATTGGAGCACCATACGTTCAATGCTGCAGAAACCATGGCTTTGTAGGTAAAAAGAGGAGGAAAGGTGTAAGGAGAGGAGGTGTAAGAAGAAGCAAGACATTTTGATACATATCAGACTTCTACCGTGTGTATGGTTTCATGCTTGTCGGTAAACGTCGGTTTTCTGTGACGTTGTAAAGGTATTTTTTTTTAAAGCGAGATATGAAAAATGAACAATGACCTCGCCGGGACTGGTACCACGGACCTCTCGCATATGCGCCGAGCATCCTGACCACTACACCACGAAGGCATGCTAAGAAAGTGGGAGAAATACCTTATAACGTCACTTTCAGCAGGTAATGTTTCATGTTGTGTTTATTATATGATGTATTTTTACAATAAAATAATCTAGAAAAAATATCTCAAGTAAATCTCTCAATATGTGAGCTCTGTGCAAGCCAGCAGTAAGCTATTCAGATATATTACAATTATTTGATGTACTTTTGTAGTTAGTTTTATGCTGATAAAATTTGCCACTGCGTTGTTTACATTTTACCCAGATCTAGCAACGTCAGATGAAGTCTACGAATGTTGGCATGCTAATACAAACATTTTAACATTTTGTAAGAGTTTTGTTTTTAAATATTAACATTTTGTAATAGTTTTGTTTTCAAATTTTATTTTAACGTAATAGATAAAATAAATTTTAGCCATTCACATTTATTTTAATCACATTTATTCTAATTTTTTAAAGTCTTCTGATATCTGTAAGCTATGTGGTTTGGGTGAAAATTATTTTTTAATTGTTTTAAATCTCTAGAAGATTTTCGAATATGGTATGAAAAACAAGTATACATATAAGAGGATTTGCGGATTTCAAATCTGCATAAAAGTATCATAAGCTGGTACGAGGATTTCCTGCAAGATTCTTAGACAGTAATCTTTTTCTGTAACCCGGGAAAACCTGCTATCTCAGTCTGATTATCTGGTAAGTTCAAATACTTTGAATATTTTATGATTTCATTTTTTTCGTTTACTGCAGGATAATCGATATATTTCCTTTAAAACTTTAACTTCATTAATCAAAGCTCTCTGCTGAAAATTTGACGCATGTTCTGTAACTCCGTATTTGAAGGGGGGGGGAGAAATAATTGCCTGGTATCTTTCATGTACTTTCATTAGTACTTCTGCGTTTTCTGCAATCATTCAATGTATATCAATCCTTATTTACACTAAATTTCATATACATCTGAAATTTTGTTTTGTTTTCTTTTTATTTCAATCTCGCATCTCACAAGAGTTGAAATATTCTTCAGTTCGTATATCTTTAGAGATTTAGTTATGATTTTCAATTTTTTTGACGTAAGATAAGAGAACTTTCGTATTATCCTCAATAATTTTCTTTAAGATCTATCATTGATTTCTTTTTTTTTTAGTATATGTTTTATTCCAGTCTTAAGAAATACATGTGTTAGCTCGACAAACTGATTTTCAAGAAATATATTATATCTATCCACTTTCAGTTTTCCCGTTTGTTTGGCATGAAATATCGGAATTCTCAGAACAGCCAGTTCCTGTGATCCGTCGGTGATAAAAGTTCGAATTTAACCAGAAATTACTACAAGTTACTTTTTTCTTTCAAGAAAAATGATCTTCGATCTCATCTTTCCTCTTCATGTCCATTAACGTATCATGTATCGGAAAACAATAATTTTTTCTATTCCTTTTCTTGAGAAAATGTCTTTGTTTCCCAATCAATTAATTAATCTTCATTGTTTGTTTTCTTCATGTTATTATATCCCTAAACTGTAATTTACTTAACGCAATAAGACTGTAGGATCTGAACAAATATTTAATGTTCTAATTCAATGGTTAAGTTGGTTAGACTCTCGGACCGTTTTTGAATGAATTTCTACTGCGGAGTCCATTAAGCTTAACCTTTGTTTTACCAGTTAATGGTTGTAAGTAACAGCGTCAAATCAAACTTTGTGTAAACGCATTTTAACATATTGTTAAGAGTAACAATGAAAGTCTACATGATAAATTAAGTTTCTGCAATATAATTATTACATTTAATACGATTCAAATGTGCATTCGTTCCTTATTTGTTATCCGAAATTTTTATTATTCTTTATAAATGACAATGCCATCTTAATTTTAGAAGTATGGTGCAAATATGATATGTAGTGCAAATGTAGGTATAATTAAGACATAATATAAAATAACTTGCAAGCATTTAATGAGCAATTTATGGTTGCTCTTTTTACTTCCTTGTACGAAGTAAAAAGGAAATATTGTAATCGCAAAAATTTTGTTTATCATATTTCAAAGAAAATATCCATTTTGACCGCTATCGAATGCAATTTAACGATGTTTTTGCGTGACATCCGTTCGTAAGGACAGAATAAAAGACTATATATGTATCTCGCATTACGGAAAAACGAGTAACCTCAGAGCGTTGAAATTTTGTATATAGGACTGCTATAACATGTAGATGTGCATCTCCCATTTTGGTTGCAATCGGCCGCACCAAAGGTATATATATATATATATATATCCACTCTGTCACTCGGTTCAGTGAGCTCAATTTCTTTATTCTTCTATGTTTGTAAATTGTTCGTTTTTTGCTTTAAAAAAGATTGAATTATGTTGTTCTCATCTTCCGGTTAAGGTTTTTATGCCTTTAGTTTACATGCATGCTATAATTGCAGAACTATCAACAATTTAAAAGTTGTTTAAGTGCGGATAAGCCTAATTTTTTTTGGCCATAGCAGCCATATGTGTTTACATTTGAAACTTAGGAGAACACTGGATTTGTTGCCAATATAGAGAAACTATGCTTTGCAGTAACAAAGATAAGCCTTCTTTCGTTATTGCGAATTAAATCATGCTTAATCCATTCTGAAATTTATTCGAGGAAATATGTGTTTAAGATTTACTTCGCAATATTTAATGTAGATATTTTGAGATTTTATGTATTTTACCTTGTCGTGAAAAGAGAACTGAATTAATTGAATGAGAAATACTGAATCTTCTGTGAAAAACTTTTTATTTTAAATTTCTTTTATACATCATTTTAGATTTATTATAATATTTGAATAGAACACATGGTGACAATTAGATAATTTAGATGTTATACATGCTTTTTGTGCATTCCGAGTTATAAAATGAACGCTGTTAATGTAACGCTGTTAAGTGAACCTAGCACCAGAGTGTCGCTATGGTAAACAAATATAGTGAATTTTACTGTCGTAAACAAATATGATGAATTTTAAAGAGTGCATTTATTCTATTGTGGCTTATGCGCTGTCGACGAAGTGGATTTAATTCAATCCAATAAGTTTAAATGAAATGAAAAATGCGTATGATTTAATATTCCGTACAAGGAAGTCATGTGGTGTACACATCAGAGTTTTTAATTTAAGGCCCAGCTGATGGTAACTGCAGCATAGTGTCTGATTCTACATGTAACTGGCTTCCGTATTTGCTTTAAATGCCCCGTGTATGAAGAACAACGTGTATAGACAGGGATGCCCTAGAGATGCGTAGTGTAGAAGGAAAGCAAAACTAATTTTGCTTCCTGAGAAAAGACTTTGAATTCGTCTAGCAAATACAACTAGATTCCGGTAAACTGTTTTGAAATGTGATTTTTAGTTCTTATGAGAAGCCAAATCTGAATTAGTGTGAAACATTTAAGCGAATTTCAGATTTTGGCCGTAACTCCGCAGTCAATCAACTGAAAAACATAAAATTCATACCATAGAATCACAATGTAGTACTCAAAGAATGAAGAAAATATAACAGCAAAAAAATGAATATGACGTACACACTACAGAACGAAAGAAAAAGCCTTTATTGGCAGAACAATTAATTAGAGAGTGTAAGATAGTTCCGCCAGGCATCTCTCTAAAATACACCACACATGTTTAACGGGATTTAAGTCAGGGCAGCAGGCTGGGAGTTCCATTCTGTAGATATCTTTATATTCTAAGAGCTTTTCAACTGCATGAATCATATGTGCTAGTGAAGTGTCATTCATAAAATATAGAGTCGATACCAATGGTACCCTGGAAAAGGTGCCCGTAAGGAAGGATAAATTTATCACTGTAAAAATCGGCAGTAAGGGAATATTTGTGGAAAATGTAGAGCTCCGTCCGTCCATTCATCATAATGTCCTCCAATACAAGTTCGCCAGGACCACCTCAACGGTCTCTTTTCCTGATGTTAGTGGGACGAAAGAGCGTGTCCCTATCGTTCTCCATATCAGAGGCGCTGAATATCGTTTGCCAGACCGAAATAACTCACATTGGTAAAGAGGACGTGATTCCGTTGATCAGGTTCCAGTCTTCGTGCGCTCTACACCACTTTAAACGGTGCCGCCGATAGACTGCTGTCAATGCTATGCAGCGTTTAGAAGTGTGGACGAACGGGCCACTTTTATAACGTCGTGTCGTCCGGATTTCGTCCCGCGAGTGCTCAGCAGTGTTGCCAGCTGCCTGGTTTCGATCTCTTTTCTCCTGCATAACGATAAATCAATCATCAGTCGATGATTGATTTATCGTAAAGATTGATGATGGTCGGCCTTGGCCGACCATCATCAATCTTTTTGGCAGCTATATGTATCATTTGGAAGGCTTTCTAAACTCGTAGAGCAGCAGTTTCATCAGTTCCAAAGTATTGTATCAGCATTTATTCAAGAATGTGCTATGTGTTTGTATTATGTAATTGCTTCACATAGTTTGAATCTACTTTTTTATTTGTATTATGTATTAGTAATTATGCATGTATTATGCAAGGTGGGTAAGAGCTTCGGCTTCCTAAGAAACACAGTGCTATTAATATCTTTAAGGACTTTAAACTGCTGAGTTGGTAACCAATTCTGTATGGATTATGTAATACTCCGGGACGCATAATGGCAAACCGCACATTGAGTTGATCAATGTTAACGAATTTCGCTTACTGCGCATGTTCAATAGTGTACTGTTGGCGCAGGAGAAATACTGGCGAATAAAAATAAACAACCCTACAAACTACCCTAAGCCT
>KK115528.1:1081689-1104116 GCA_000611955.2 Stegodyphus mimosarum
GACCTTAGCGAGTCTTTACCATTGCAATACTACGGACACTTTTTTGTGCTTATTGAACTTGCTTCTGTTTCATTTCATTTTGGTTTATTCTGTTCATAAACATTACATTTAACATCAGTTATTTGTAATAATTTCTTTGGCTTTCATTCAGTAATTTAAACTAGATATATTCCTTAAGTTATCAAAATATTTATGAATGGCGCATGGTAAATAATCGATCGCCTTTATTCCTCAGAAGTACAATCGATAAACAACATCATGTAATGTTTCCTGTTTTGTAATCTTTCTTAAACGAAAATATGGGGAGTTTACAATCGATATTTACAACTAAGTAATGAAGCAGCGTACAACGTAAAAAGTTTTAGAACCCCGAACTGTTTACATTCAGATAATAGAACATCAGCCATATGTCATATTTATCTTCTTTTATAATTACGCCAAAGTCGTCATTGCGCCAAATTCTCTTCTGGGCATGCGCAGTGTGCGTAATTCGTTTAACATTGTTCAACTGAATGTGCGGTCTGCCATTACGCCTCCGGGGGGACGGCAGTCAACTCAGCAGATTTCAGTATTAAGTGACAAACGTAAACTACTCCCCTCCTGAAGCTTACTACTTACATTCTGCCACGTTAAAGTCGTTCTGATACTTTCTTGTAGCCATACTGCACGTAAAATGTTATTCTGACTTGCAGAAGAATGCTTGCAACCGCTTTCTTTCTTTTTTAAGTTGCTTTACACTGCTTTCTTTGACTCCTTGCGTTTTGCAGGCCCTCTGACTTCATGATGCTGGTTTGCATATGCATCCCCTTTCTACTGAGTTGGCTTTTCATTGTACTGATCGCAAAAAGCTCTCTTCAACAGTTTCATGGTTATATATTCAAAGATGAATTATTCGCTTAAGGTTTTCGCACTAGTGTATGAAAACTTTATATTCCGCCGAGTTTAAGCTGGGTGGTATTTTAGTCAAGCTTAACGTATTCAGTAGTTATTTGAAGTGATCAAACATCTTCTCTGAAATTTTAGAAAAAATAACATTCAAACGAGGTTTTCAAAGTTTCGAAATGCGCTGAATATTTTTCTGTATTTTTTTAATCTTAATCTTATGCTTATTAAAGAAACTTTTTATAATTGGAAAGCAACTGCTATCTTTGTTTTCCACGCACTCCAACCAAAACATAAGCTTTCTCTGCAGGAAGACACTTTAGCATTTGTATCAAGAAACTGTAGCATTTATTGGCCGATTTTGTAATTTGAGCAGCTATGTTTCGTCATTTTAAAACCGTCAGCAGCAGAACTTTATTGTCCATCGAGAACGCTTCTTTCTTTGGATGCAATTCCAGGGAATGTGTCACAGCTTTTCCTCAAGACAAAATTTTAGTTCTGTATGTAGCAGGACAGACTCAAGTGGCTTTTCAAATCATGTTTTGCAATTACTAATTGAGTTAGAGCCGCGGAATGAGACGCTGACTTACATTTATGTTTCTGCATGTATGTGTATATGTGTCCGTGCGCGTATGATGTTTATCTAGCAAAATAATAGAATAAACTTCATTTTGCTCAAAGTGCTAAGTTGTCCGAAGTTGTCCTGCGAAGTTGCTCAAAGTTGTCCGAAGCTAGCGATTCATTCTTAAAAGAGAATCGCACAAGTATATGAGAATTATCAGCTTTATCTTTCATAACCCTACACAAAAAAGCAAAATATGACGAATAAAAAATTATAATAAGATACATATACTTACCTAACTTACATCAAACCAATAAAATCACCCAAGTGAATAAATAATGTAACGTCTTTTCACTATAAATGTAACATAGGTGTTTAGGATTCGAAGTGTGAGTAGAACAAGACGCATTTTGTTAATGGAAATCCATAGACTACGCAACAAAACCTCACAGAGATTAAATGCTCTGAAATCGTACAGAAAATTGGCTAAAAGGTCACACTGTTATCGCTACTAAAAGTGATTGTGAAATGTGACCAAATCGATTAGTTAACATTATTTATATGGAACTCTATTTCGAAAGCTTTGATAGTATTTCAAGAATTCAGGAATGGACAAGAATAAACGAAAAACGTCTCAAGTATGCAATACTAAGAAATCGCCTGGACATTCATTTCAGAGAAGCACCATTAAATGTCGCCCACCCCAGATTATTCTCGACTGCTCGGCATCCCTTACAGCCTCTTTGTCTATCTGTCTCGCGATAGAGCAATTGTAGCAGCTCAATGGCCAAGCGTCGTTTTCAAGAAGAGATAGAGAATTCAGCTAAGTAAATTTCTGTTCAAAATGCAGTTTCTAGTTTTCTTATTTTAATTCAAAATTTTTGTTCTTATTCTTAAATTTCATTCAATTTGTATTTATTTAATTCTTTTGAAGGGGGCCCATGGAACTCGGAGCATAGCTTAGAAACCTCTGTTCTTAACTACTTTCAAAATTTTCTGTGCTGTCTGTTGACTATCCGTATTATTGTACCAAATGACTGTCATTGTTACAGAACTTGGCAAATGTTTAATGAATACACATATAAATAGCAATTAAAAATTTAAGAATCACTAGTAACTAATTAATTAAATTAATAATTAATGAAAAATAATTGAAATAATTACTGGTAATTTCTTCCTAAATGTTAGCAAAACTCAGTAAATACAATGTAAATTGCAGCAAACAAAGATATGAGAAAATTAGTGTGTAGCAAAAACTATGTACAATTTATCAAACTCTAAATCCTTAAACTGAAGCAGTAAAAGGCTGACTTAAAATTAGCACCATTTCTTAATTAAGAAGGATCGTTTATATTACACTGATACGAAGTCTATCTTAGCTCACGTACACCGCGCAAAAAAAAAGGGGGGACAGTTTTATATCTCCTGTTCTACTGGGACGATTGACGAAATTCAAATTGCGTTATTCATGTCTCGAAAGCGTGACTTAGGATATATATTAAATTTATATATAGCATTGTTCTAACATAGGTATTTTGATACAAAATCAGGCTTTTTCTGAAATAACTCACCAATTGTTTTCCATATTTCGATTCTACGACTCAGATTGTGCCTAGATTTGTAATTTGTGGTGAGAAATTCATGGAGAAATTTAAAAATTTATCTTGGCGCATTTTTTTCAGTTTGCGCCAAGAATAATTCATCTAGCGAACTTCTTAACTTACAACAATCTATTTTTCTTTCTTTTTTTTCTTTGTACACGAGCAAAAAAATGGTCATCCTTCATTCTTTGAAATAATTTTGACAAAGTGCGTAAATCACATTTGACGGTATTATCGCTTATAATAAATATGCTAAATTTCAAAAGGCAACGATATATAAAGTGACGTATATCTTAGGAAATTTTGAATAAAAAAATCTAATTTTTTGCAGGTACGCTTAGAAATGCGTCTATTTTAAGTTGATGGTAAAATTTTTATGGGTTACAATATAAACTTTTTTTTTCAAAAAATTTATAAAAAATATTTACATATACAAATTTTAAAAATAAATCATAAAAATTATGCGAATTATATTTGTATTAAGCCTAAGCTTCGAATTCTGGAAGAAGGAATCAGGTAAGTTTAATAAAAAAAAGCGATACTAATAAATATATTCCAAATTCAATTAACACTGAGGAGCTAAAATTTTGAGAGCTAAGTTTTAAAAATCTACTCGTGCGGTTTTTACAAAACATGGCAGTTTGGCATAATTTGAGTCGTAGAATCGAAATCCGGGAAACAAGTTAGCATGTCTTCTCAGAAAAAGTCCGATTTTGCTTCAAAATACCTATATTAGAAGAATGCTATACATAAATCTAATGCATATCCTAACTAACTAACTAAATGTATACCTGCTCCGCCAACTAAATGGAATTACAGGGACTGATACACAGCATCAGTCAGCCACCCACTAAGGATGGAAATTAATACTCTGCCGAGTTCAGGAGCCCACATCTCCGAAAACCTCAGCCATTTTACGAACTCAGTCTACCCACCGCTAAACTGGCCGCCTAAGACCACCGTCCCAGAGGTCAGAGACCACGGTGGGGTGGGAGATGGCAACTTGGAACGATGACTGGCCGTTGATTGAGGCTACCTGCCAACCCTACACGGGATGCCCCTCTCCTTAGGCTTTACATGGAATACCAAGGACAGCAGTGACCGACTCTCAATGGTCCAGTTTGCTATTTGGCTACCAATACCCTGGTGGAGGGGACTAATACCACCCGGCCCATGAAGAGCAAGTATAGACTTACCCCATGGACCATCGGGAACTGCTAAGTTCATAAATTTTATACCCCCGTGGCCGAGACTGCCTAGGTACAGATCCTAGCCAGTAGCCTAGCATAGTACTCTGCGTCGACCCCCGGGGGGATGCATATCCTAAGTCGCACTTTCGAGAAACCCAAGTTGAATTTCGGCAATGGCCCCAGCAGCATGGGAGATATAGAACTGTCCCTTTTTTCCCTTCCGCAGTGTACATAATTTACTACAATCACAAGGCAGGGATCTTAACGGTAGTCGGCATATGTTTCAGCCACCAAATTACAAGCTCTTCAATTAAGCGTTTTGATAGACTACTTCGTTATCAGAAGAAAATAAAAAGGAACCCGTGTTTAAATTTTTAACTCAAACCATATATAATCAGTTTACGTTTCATACAATGCTTGCGTTTAGAGACACGTTCTTAAATAAATATACACCACTAAAACTTAATAGATTCTTTTCAGTCTTCACAATCTTTAGTAATTTCAGAAAGAAGAGTGATTTTATACGGAAAGGAATATTTTTCAATACACCTTCTTAGAAAAGTATAACAATTGCATCGAAATTTTAAAAAGAATATATATTGAGTAGAGTAATAATATATATTGAGGAAACGAAATTTATGTCGATTCGTTTTCGTATGTCGAAAGTGACCGCAAATTTCTGATCCCTTATAGACCGACAGATGGTGCCAGATGATCAGCCATCTCGGTACCACGTGATTATGACTCAAACCTAGTTATCTTCCTGGTATGACTTACTAAGCAATTAAGTTCCATGTAAGGTTGAATGAACTCTGATTAATCTGATAAGATTAGCCTTTTGACTTCTGAAGTAACCAATGCTTAACTTTTCCCCTAACCAATGCTTACTTTTTTCCCCTTAATTCGTATTCATTAAAACTAGAAACAACTATGCCAGTATACGAAGTTTTCCAATCTTAATCGTAGGACGTGGATGAAAATTGGATGTGCAGCATTGTGTCTGTATCCGCTAATAATACTTTTAAAGATTTAACATGGATTCATGAAATAACAGTTAATAGCAAACTCTATGTTAAACGTGATATTCAATGCAATATATTCATTCCTTGGTCAGAAGCCAATTTAATTGATGAAATGTTCTTTCTGTCTCTCTGATGAGTGTAAAAGTAAGGGATTTTGACGTTTTAGTTTGTTCTAAACAATAAAAAAGAACAATAAAAAATTCGATGCCTTTATTGGGCAGCGTAATGTTTGAAAAGATGATCAAAATAATCATTATCTTCCTACCACATGGGAAAAGACGGATGGTTCAAATATTGTTTGGCCACACGTAACAGAGACAACTCCTTGCCATTATATTAACTGCCATTCAGCATGAGTGAGAAATAACCCCGCGAGTCTGTGGGGCGACTCTTAACTTGAATAATTTTCCTCCTATTCATAAGATACCCTTCGGAGCCTTGCATGTTGGTGGGAACGATCTTGAATGCTATGGAAGACAGTATTGGCTGAGAGTGCAGTGTTTTAATATGATTCAATCTGTTTTCACTTAATGTGTATTTAACGTTTAGGGGGTAGGGAAGTGAGTTATAAACTGGGGTTAATTGGAACTGCAGACATAAAATTAGTGGTTATGGAAAGGGCTTGTATTTTCTGTTTTCCTCCACGATTTCTCTTCTTAAACTAGTATTCTGTCCCACCTGTATCATCGGTCAAAACTGGAATGAAGTTCAGGTAGGTACTATCCGTCTGCAAGAAGAACAGTACCCGCCACAGCGTCTGACGGTCTCTATAGCAACAAGGCTAGTATATTTCAAACAGGGGCAAATCAAGGGTTGTTTTATTCTTATTTTGTTTTGGGCGACTGTTTGCTTAGGGGAAAAGAGTTATCATTCGTCTTCAAGACACCCCCAAGGAAAATGGGTCAAGGCTCGTTTCTACGGCAGCAGAAAGCTGCGGACTAACTGGCGAGAGCTTTTTTTATGTTAGACAGACTGGAGAACTCCTGTGTTTTACTAAGTTAAAGAATTCAAATACAGTCTGGTCTTAGGAAGCACAGGAGAAACTAATTTACTTCAGGGAGTTTTGACGGATGCTTCTTTTGATAACTGAAAACTAGAATAATAATGAAATCAATATTCATTTTGAATTAAATTTTGGTAATAAAACTTTCCGCATGCCTTCATGGTGTAACGGTAGCAAATTCGATGCGTATTCGAGAGTTCCAGGGTCGTTCCGCATGCTTTCGGGATGTAACGGTAGCACACTCGACGTATTCGAGGGGTCCAGGTTCGAATCCCGGTGAGGGCATTGCACACTTTTGACGTCTTCTGCTTAAAAAAATGTTTCTATAAATTAAATTCTTTTAAGGTTAAATGCGTTAAATTATGGAAAAAATTAAGTTTTATGTAACTTGGAAATTACAAAAAAGCATATCATCTCTGTGGTATGCCGTTTATTATTTAACTAAAACAAAGAATTAGTTTTCAGAATAAGTACGTGTTTCGTAGCACAAGTCACATTCTATAAATCGCTTGTTTCTCATTCAAGTTAACTACAAAATTCTAAAATTAAAATTACATCTGTTAATGTACAATTTGCGCCCATAAAGTAGTCGGATATTATCTTATAGATAACAAGAAAATTACTAACCTTCAGATAAATTCACCTGCTTCAAAATAATTGCCACAGTATACAAGTTTATTCAGGTCACTGAATCATTGTTTAAAGGCATTGGAATTAAACGTTTGCAAAATACTCGTAGCATTTAAGTTAACCCTCTAATTATACGGCCTAGAATATTTTTGTGATATCTCTAAGAACGTATATATATGTGCGTATTAAAATATGTTAAAGAAATAAAGGCAATATATTAAAAGTACAGAAATCCAGGTATAAAATATGAGGAGAATTTTACATCAAAATCAAGAAAATAATTTTTCCTCATAGTAGTTTTGGAAAATTTGTGCTTTCTTAGCGAAAACCCTGGGCGGTTAGGGGGTTAATAGCCGACACGCTTTCAAAACTCTGTCTTTTCATGGCCCTCTTAAGCTTCGAAAAATGGAACAAAATCAGCTGATGATAGAATATGGTAGGGGATTTACACTACAATTGAATAGCAAGATACTGCTGTACAGACAGTGCTGTATGGGGCCTAGAATTATTTTGTAAGAGAAACCATTACCCAGAATAAAAAAAAGTTCCTTTCTAACTCACATTGTCCTGCTTTTAATCAAAAAAGCACCTCCTTGTAAAAATATTGATTGATTTTCAGGGGTACATCCATAGTGAATACATAATCAGATATGCAGTCAAGATCACCTTAGCCTTTGATTTTGATTTCCCTATTTTCTTTTATGTATGGGAGAAGATGGTTCCGTTTACTCCGTATTGAAGACACCAGGTCTCATCTCCTGCTATGATAGAATTTAAGAAATTGCTGTCCGGTCTCCCAGTAGTGAGCAAATCTTCAAAACATGCATTTCGTTCAGAGGGAAAAATCGAGCACAAACTTTCCTCATTTTCAGATTTTCAATTAAAATTACACTCATTTTCAGATTAAGCTTTCTTTGATTACTCTAAGCATGTTTAAAAATTGCCGAGTCGTTACACATCTATTAGCTTGTAGAGCCATTAGGATATTTTGAAGCAAGAGACGTGAAAAATGAGCAATGCCCTCTCCGGGACTCGAACCTCAGACCTCTGGAAAATGCGCCGAGTGCGCTGACCATTATACTACGAAGGCACATTAAGAAGGCTGAGAAAAATACCTTATATATTCTCCCCTTTTAAAGGTCCACTGGGGATTAGGGGACGCGATCACCAAATCCTGGTGGTGGAGAATCATCATCCATTACCTTTTTTAGTTCAACGCTACTGTAGAGTCATTAGGATTTTTTTGAAGGAACAGGCGTGAAAAATTAGCAATGGCCTCGCCGGGACTCGAACCTCGGACCTGTCGAATAATCGTCGAGTGTGCTGATCATTACACCACGTAAGGATGCTAAGAAGAAATACCTTATAAGAAAGAGGGAGATTCGGTAAACCGATATACCGGGAGAAATACCTTAAGTTTTTAAAAAAAAAGAAAGAAAAAAAAACCGATCTTTCTCCACATTTTGATCAATTTTTGAAGATGAAAGGTGTCTTATCTTTGGTTCATCTTCGACGATTTCGCGCATACATTTAAAGCAGTTACATTTGTGTTCTTGATAGCGATGCATCGCCACATACTAATCACTTATAATGTTTTGGAAGCAGATTTACCTAATTTGTGACATACTTTAATGCCATAACATTCTTCTATCTCGAAGCAAATTTTCTTGTACAATGTCTTCCTAGTAAATGAAAACGTCTCCGGTGCTTTGGAATGCAAACTACAAAAAACGAGTTTGAACAAGACTTGAGATGTAGCTCTTTCTAAATATGCATATGTTTCGTTGGAAGGTTTCTATCCCCCAATATCATTTGGTGTGACCGTAACAATTAAAAATTAATAAAGTTAAAACTTAATCAATTAGTAAGTAAGCATTTCTTTGTGATCGTAAATTACAGAAGGATTGCGTTGTGTATTACCTCTTATTTCTGGGATCGTGCATGAGTGAATAATCAGTTATGTGAAGGATTATAATACACAAAAGATAACATAATATAAATTCAAGCTAAATCAGACATTTTATTTATTGTTTAAGTTATGGTTTAAGTTCACATTACAGTTTTAATGCTCAGTCCATTGTTTCTACTACATTTACTATCTATGGACTTTAAACCTTAGGCAACTAAATATAACAGCAGACATCCTGAGTTACTATTTAACATGAAAACTATTAGGATATTGGAAACAGATATAGTATACAAGTTTTACCTGCCATTGGGTTCAGCATTACTGAATTAATTGAATGAGAAATACTGAATCGTCTATGAAAAACTATTTTTTTTAAATTTCTTTTATACATCGTTTTAGATTTATTATAGTATTTGAATAGAAAATGTGGCAACGGTTAGGTAATTCTCCAGGTGATATACGTAATTTTTGTACGTTCCGAGTTATAAAATGAATGAGATGTAACGCTGTTAAGAGAAGCTAGCGCCAGAGTGTCGCTTTGGTAAAAACATATAGTGAATTTTAAAGAGTGCGTTTATTCTATTGCGGTTTATGCGCTATCGAGGAAGTAGATTTAATTTAATCCAGTAAGTTTAAATGAAACGCAAAATGCGTATAATTTGATATTCCGTACAAGAAGTCATGTGGTGTATACATCAGATTTTTTTGTTTTGTTTGTTTGTTTAATACATCTTTTCTTTTATAACATCGTTTTAGATTTATTATAGTATTTGAATCGAACATGTGGCAAAAGTCATCAGAACATGTGGCATCCTTCAGAGGATATACGTAATTTTTGTGCATTCTGAGTTATAAAATGAATGAGATGTAACGCTGTTAATTGAACCTAACATCAGAGTCTTGCTATGGTAAACAAATATAGTTAATTTTAAAGCAGGCATTTATTATATTGTGGACGAAGTAAATTTAATTCAATTCAATAAGTTTAAATGAATGCAAGAGAAAAATGCGTATAATTTAATATTCCGTACAAGGAAGTCATACGGTGTATACATCAGATTTTTACTTATGCGCCAAAGAAAGATTTAATAAATAAGAGAAAGAAACCAGCTTCTCATTATCTATTCTCAAATTTTGTTCGACTTGAAAACGTTTTTCAAAACTTAGAAAGTTTTTTTATTTTGTTTATTTTTAGTTTAAATTAATATCAATAGTTAATGACTAATTAAGCATGTGAAAATTATTTAAAAGAAATATCACTCTAAGAATTTAATATTTAACTTTCAGTATTCTTGAATTACAAAATGCAACCAATGCACATTACTTGCAAGTACCAAACCTTAGATTTCAGATTGAAAATAAATATAAGTTTGAGTTTTTTTTTCCTTTATGATGTTATTATTGTTTTTGTTATATTTTACTAAATGTTTAGCAAGAGAAATTTAAAATACTTTTAGTTTGTTAATAAAATTTTTCATTTTGTAAAAAAAATATTCTTCTTCGTCAGTTAGTCTTAGATAGTTTATGTGGACCATAAGCAATTTTAATTTGGGACCATTGCTTTAAATAATAGAATTAAAGGTAAATGTTTTTCGGTTAAGAATGAAGAAAAATAAAAAAAATATTCTGATGATATTAAATTGCGATCTGACGTGACATAATAAAATCTAGTGTATTTCATCTCAAAACTATGCCTCCAGATATGAATTCTACATAGAGTATTTTCAACTGTTCAAACATCTCCTCTTCAGAATTTTACAAAATTAATATTTTAATATCTTTCACATAAATTGAAGCCGTCGAAATGAAACGACGTTAATAAATAAAATGATAGAAAGGTATTTTGTTGCAATTTTTTTTGCCTTGCGCTAAGCAAGAGAATAGAAAATGGCACGCCTGTCTCTGAATCTAATTATATTCCCTGTTTACAGATCCTTTTTCTATTTTTTTAAACTGAGATGCGTTAAGCTGATATTAAATTAAATCATTAGATCTAGCTATATATTGAAATGTTTTTCCCTTCTATGTTTTTCAAAAATATTTTATCATTAATCAATTTATCATTTTAATGAGGGAACATATTTTAGTATTATTATCTGTTATTTCCTTAAATAAGGCTTATTTTTCTTTATAGCAGTGAAAAAGTAAAATTTTATTTATTTTTAGAGTTATAAAGAATCATTACTTTTGTAATTGGTTAACGCCTGGAACTTCTTTCAGGTGTTATTGTTTTCACTTCGCTCAAATCCTTTCTGAGTTCGAAACCCATGTCCGAGACAAAAACAAAACTCTTATCAGTCAGTGCTGCATTAGAATTAACATGAATCATATTATAAGAACTGTTCATGTTGTATTTTCTTTAGATGTCAGAGGTTCATGTTTTCTTTATTTTATTTCTGCGCTGTGTTTAGTTGCATAAGTAAGTATGGGATGAAAAACATTTCTCATGCCGCCACTCGGCAGCGAAAATAAAATTTTAAATGAATGAAAATGAGAAATTTAAGGTTATAATGTTCATAAGAAATGTTATCACATATGTGCATTCCTTTCTAGCATTCACAACTTTAATTTTTAAAGAATAATTTATATGGCATTTCTCCCTTCTTTGCATGCCTTCGTGGTGTAGAGGTCAGCACGACCGGCTCGTATTGGAGAGGTCCGTGGTTCGATTCCCGGCGAGGCATTGCTCATTTTTCACATTTCCTGCTTCAAAAAATAAACCTAATGTTTCTGCAGTGTCGCCCGAACTAAAATGGTTGTGAATGATGATTCTCACCTTCAGGATTTGGCAATTGGGTAATCCCTAGTCGCCCTTTAAAAGGGGAGCATATAAGGCATTCCTCCCGCCTTCTTCGCATGCCTTCGTGGTGTAGTGGTCAGTACGCTCGGCGCGTATTCGAGAGGTCCGTGGTTTGGATCTCGGCGAGACCATTGCTCATTTTTCACATCTCTTGCTTCAAAAATACACCTACTGTCTCTTCAAATTGATGCTTCTTAATAATAATTTTCAATGCGCTTATTGCACGAGTATAAATATTTTTATTTCTTTCATTTATATATGCGAGTTTGCAGGGAGTTATGCACTAGATTTGAAAGTTTCCAATGATTTTAAACTTTACAATTCTTTTGAATTTTACCTTAAAATCAGCGCGGAATGCGTCCAAATGATTAAGAACCATATGTTGTCCGAAGAATACGAAAAGCAAACAGAAGCAGTATCAAAGTCTTAACTGATGGAGGCATGCACCTGAGGACCGTTATAAACTGGCAACAACCGCATATCGATGTGTGGTAAGGTGGTTTAAACTCTACATTCTTAAAAATTTTTGTTAAACAGTTTGACAACTCCTATCCGAAAGTATGCGTATAAATTGTTCGTGCTGTGAGCTTCAGGGACTATACGAGAGAGTTCTTGTCGATTTCTGCAGAAACATATCTGCCTTCTTGACTTGGAAATTAATTTTGTTTTAGAAACTTTCACAGTGAGGAAGCATCTTCTGAAAATAAAAAATCGGCTAACATCCTTCCGAATCTCTCTACGAAGACACGTATGTTGCTCTTGATTACGAGCCAAAGGATGAAGAACTAATTATTGCTTTCTTAAAATAAGTAATAATTAAAGCTGAGGATAATTTTTTGCATTTCAACCAAGATGTCCTGACGTTTGCCATCAAAATGAGTTCCTTTAAGTTCCCTCAGAAAAGAAATGATTAAAAAGACCACAGAAGGTAATAGCACTACATCCTGTCCAGCAAGAATGGAGCACACATCCAGAGGATATCGGTTATTAGGGAATAATTTAGAAACTAAAAAAAAACACTCGAGGGCTATGCGCTTGGGAAGGGATGCTGCTAAGAAGAGCCTTTTCTAAGGTATTTCTCCAGCCTTCTTAGAATGCCTTCGTGGGTAATGGCCAGCACACTTAGCGCGTATTTGAGAGTTCCGATGTATGAGTCACGGCGAGGGCATTGCACATTTTTCATGTCTGCTGCTTCGAAATAATCTAATGTGTCTACAGTGGCGTCCGAACTAAAAAAGATGGTATATGATTATTCTCCACCACCAGGATTTGGTGATTGCGTCCCCTAATCCCCATTCGCCTTTTTAAAGAGGAAATATATAAGGTATTTCTCCCGTCTTCTTAGCATGCCTTGGCGGTGTCATTTGAAGCACACTCGGCGCGTATTCAAGAGGTCCGAAGTTCGAGTCGCATCGAGGGCATTGTACATTTTTTATGTCACTTGCTTTGAAATAACCTAATGTCTCTACACGTTTACTGTAAACTGGTTCTATTCACGCTATACATGCACAACTTAACGGAAACCTCCCATGTAGCCAGCTCGTTCGGGGGATTTAAATTAGTTTTATCTTGAATGACTGTTATGTTAACAGCCTGACGTCAGAAGTCTAGGCTTTCGGGAGAAAAACTTGAAGTTTTATTCTAGATGTCCCTTGTTACGATATTGGTTTGTAAAACAAAATCATCTGCAAAGAAAGCTGCATCAATTGATTTATCTGAAATCGTAGAGTACAGAGGGTTATTTATAAAAATTTTAATAAATCTGAGGTTGCTAAAATACTTTACGGTAGGCTAGTTTCAGTCTTCTTAAATTTCGAAACACTATTACGAGACGGAATGGCAGAGAAGCGCTGATAAAATAAAATCTTTGGTTTGTGGTAGAATGTTTACAAACCTACTTGCTTGTACTAGTAGCTTGTAATCTTTAGACACTATCATTAAAAATTTATTTAACATTTAAGTTCACTTTTCGAAAACATCCTTCAGACTATCTCAATAAAATGATTTGGTTGTTAGGAAAATAACCCCATCGAATTTCTGTCTTTTAAATGTTGATAAATTATTGCGTCCAAGTTAACATTTTTCGAAGAAAACAATTCTTCTGTCAACTTTGGCCAAATGCTAGTAAATCAAGGATCCAAAGAGTTTTAAGGCAATAATAACCGCTGCATTTTCAAGCAAAAATATCTAGTGGGTTTTCAGGTTTATTTACTTGTACAAATTAACTTGGATTTCATTGTTTTTCAGAGCGTCATTAAGAAATACTAAATTCTTGATATTTAAATTAGTAATACTAGTACTGGAATCCCAAAAATTTTAAATCAAAGGAAGTTTGTTGGGGGAAACTGCGTATCACTGCTACAAAGGTGTGCTTGGAAGTGCAGAAAGTTTCGAGAATGTAGTACAGAGAATGTAGTTGTCGAGTTGCTATAAATAACATAAAGATAAGAAAAAACTAAAACGAAACACAAAGTAAAGTCTTGAGTTCACGAAATACTTTACGAACTTCTTCTGAACTCCCGTTAAAAAGGATGTTGCCACTAAACAATATCGCCGTGTATTATTTTTAAAAATATAATATAGTGAATATAAAAAAAATGTATGGCAGCATTTAACACTTTATCTGGAATTTTAAGATACCTGATATAAAATATTTTTAACTATCCAACACCAGTTTGTTGCCATTTTACAAAGTTTAAAATATTTGATTTTCTTATGACTTTAACCTCCGTGTTATTGATTAACAAACTAAAGGATTTAAGAACAATAAATGCAGTTCTTGAATTCTTTTGTTAATTACTGGCTGTACTCATGAAATTACATGAGCTGGATTTATTAAAAGTATTGTATATTTTTATAGCATTATGTATTATAATAACTATTTTAGTTGGCTGCTCATGCCAGCAGCTAGTTATTTGAAAAGTGAAACAGACAATAAAAGTGATTTGATGCAAAAATGAAGTTTTTGAATTATAGCCCTTCTGGGCTAAAAACGTATGGAAATTGCAAATCTGGCATTTTCGTTTCATCTCTAGGGGAAAGAATCTGAAGGAAACTGGGAATTAAACTCAGAAACGATCATATGCATACGTTTGCAATGGCAGCAATTTGTGGAAGCTACTTTCTAAAGATATGGAACTGCAGCAGCGTCAGGTGTTCTTTCTGTAGCTTATTTGTTGCGTGAAGCCGAAAAAAATCTCGAAAATAATACGAGATTTCTAAAGAAAGGAACAACAAATTTAGATAAGATAATTACCACGTGAGGGCTTTACAATGGAGGCAATTATAGGTTCTAAAAGATACTGGCTACGAAAAAAACAAAACTTGCATTTTAACTCCGTATAAACATTTGGCAGTTAGTGGCAGTTTGAAAAATTGGATTATTTGATTATGATCAAAGACTATTAAGAGAATTTTCTAAAGGAAACTGACTTATACTGTTCATAGGCAAAACTATGAAATTACTCATATAGGCAGCTCGTTCCCTAATTTGAACCTGAGTTGAACTACCAGTGCTCAGAAGTCTTATATACTCCGCATACAATCCTGGCGACTGTGCTAACTGCATGAGCGTTTTCGTGGTTTTTCCCGTATGTTAATGTGGATACGAGTCAGTTTCACTTAAAAAGTCCTCTACGAAGACATCTCTCCTCTTATCCAGATAGCCCTCGGGTTCTTTGTCATAATCAAAGAAACCAAAGCAATTGGCCTTTAGTAGGTTCATAGCTGACAGTTGAGGAACAATTGAGCTGAAGAATAAAAAAAACTGCGATAGTTATTTAATCATTACAAAAAACAGTATTTGCCATAGAAGGATTATTAGCATGAGGAAACTTTAATATAATTTTGTTACTATTTAAGTTACACATGAAATTTACCTGCAAGTAGATTTTTCATTTTCCAAGTACCGTACCTGACACGAATCGCCCAGATTCAGTTAGCTTATACCCGTTAGGCTAGATATGGATGATGATAAAGAATGATAAATCTGCGATATTTTTTTAAAAAGAGAAAGCAAGTTTTTTTCTTTGTTCAGAAACGTTGTATATAGTACAGCTATATACGAGTAGTTGGACCCGGGTTGCATATAAGCAAAATGTACACTGCTAGGACAACGGCTTGAATTTGGCCAATGACAGTCCAGATGAAGGTCACCATTAACTCCGCCCATACGAGTGATGTCATATTTCTGACGTTTCTTTACATTCTATTGTTCGGCGTTACGAAGGTCGTTCTTTGAATGTACATTTAGTTTTTAGGAATGAAAATGTTTGTATATATGCGTATATATCTGTATATAACGATTTAATGTTTGTTTTGGAATATTAAGGATCACTCAGAGCTTAAATTGCTCCGGAACCCAGCTCCTGTACTTCATAGTTTTGGGGATATGTTCTAATTCTAGCAGGAGCGCTCCGGAACCTCCGGCACTTCTTTTATGTAAATCAACAACAATTTCAGTAGAAATTTGATATCGAAAATTTTTTTTTCAATAAAACTACATTAAAAATCACATTAAATTTTAATTTATCTCTTTACACTTTATTTAATTTTAATTATTTAATTTCTTTAATTATTTAAATAGATAATAAATTAATTACGAATTAATTAAATAATAATTATCAATTAAACAATAATTCATAAATATTAATATCAATTAAATAATTATTAATGAATTTGATAATCATTAACTGTTTAATTTTTAAATTACTAATAATTTTAATAGTCATTTATTTACACTTCTTCCTCTTTCCTAACGGTCTTCCATAGGGCTCCGGCGCTTCTACTTTTAGAAATTTAGCTCTGGGATTACTCTACTGTTCCAATACAAAATTAGATCTAGTCAGATGGAAGGTACTCATGGCTGGAATATGCATGTGAAGTGTGGTTTACAAATTATTCTGCATACTGATAATCAGAAACTTTTAAGTAATGAAGAGTTAAATCATCTAATACATCAAATGTACCTGCGGGAATTAACCGAGTAAAATTATCTTTTCTTGGTTAAAAATGCTAATTTGTGTCGTAAAATTAAGAGAAAAAAGCTGTATAGATTATTCGTTGGAAATCTGACATCCTGAAAAATGGCCAATGGAGAAAAATGACCAAAAGGAGAAATATATATATATATATATATATGCGCATACATACACACTCACACACACATATATATTCACACACACATGTACTGATACATATAATTCACATATAATTATATATCGAAAATATATGTGTGTGCCTATACTCACGCATATATATATACACAAACGTACGAATTTCAGGACTGAGTGTTCGGTGCATATTCTTGGCAAACATCTTCGGTGAACTCCTTAAGTCCTGATCTGGAACAGGGAGCTGAATGCAGCTAAGTTCTGTGGTAGATACTGTGATTAAGTGGTAGAAGAACTGCACTTGAAAGGGATTTAAAAATCCTCTTTTATTAAATCACTATTATTTACAAACCACTTCCCAACTTGGGAGGGATACAGAAAGTAAAGACCACACTTGGGTCTAAAATGAACAATCAGATAAATTTAAAACTAAAGCTAAATAGAAATTAAACCGTTGTTGCTCGCAGAGCTATAACGTGAGGTTGGCCTCTAACTTAAATGGTGCGTAGCAAGATTTACTAATACTGACGCACTTGGATTTATTTCAATAAGCAATCACGTAAAGCGCTATGGCTTAGAATTTAAATGCTAGCTAGTCAGGCGAACGTCGAATAGAATGATCGTGGTCTGAGACTAAAAGCTCTCTCACCCTGAGAGGTTTCTACCTTTCGTTTAAATATAACTTGGCTCCACTTCGAATTAGCATAAAGCTGAAAACGCGAGCTTCTTCTAACGGGAAGTTGAAAATGAAAAGGGATAGAAAGATTTAAATTAAAATAAAACTTTGTTAGTTTAACTAAAACCTTACACGTATAGAGAGAAATTTTATAAAGTTCGAGACATAAATTTGTATTCCTTCTCGAACAGTAAGGAAATAATACTTTACAGAAAAATTAAGAAATAGCATCACTAGAGCAAATTTAGATTGCAGAGTAAAAATGTTGTTCATTCAAAGAACGCATTTCGTAACGCCCAACAGAATGTAAACAAACGTCAGAAATATAACATCACTCAAGTGGGCGGAGTTAATGGTGACGCTCATCTGAACTGTCATTAGTCAAACTCAACCCGTTGTCCTAGCTGTGTACATTTTGCTTATATGCACCTGGGTTCGAAAACCGTTTAAATTTTATGTTTTGAAATCTAATGATTTTAATGTAAAATTAACACTCCGAAGAAACATTGATTTAGAAGTCAAACAACGAAAATCAGAGTTAGATTTGCAAATTTTCACAGGACTAGAATCGATGGTTTTAGCGAACCATCATCCATCAGCTGCCAAAATGCAAATGAACGAGATAAGATATAGTGATAAGCAAAGAATGGCTGTATAGGAGTTGTTTTTGTGCACTTCAGAATTGGTCCTCCAAAATGCCTCTTCATCAAGGACTAGAGTATTTAAAAACAGTAACTACTGACAGGGGCTTTTCACCCAATATTATTAATCAAGCAATTAAAAAAAAATTCTCACCTCAACACGCCGAAAGGCACACTCTTCTTTTAGGAGATCATAAGAATTCTGTTGTCATTCCTTTCTTTCCATCAATTAGCTATAAGACTGCACGTAGTTTACAGAAACTTAACTTTCGGATCATTTATTTTCCTATGAATAAAATTCAGAGTTCCATACTAAAGGACCCCATTCCGGATATGAATTCCTGAGGTATTTACAGGATTCCTTGTCAGTGTGGTTTAATTTACATTGGTCAAACTAAGACAGCCTTAAAATTTCGCTTTAAGGAACATGAGGCATATGTTAGAAAAAAGGAAAGACACAAGTCCTCTGTTGCCCAGCCGTTGTAGTTTCGAAAATCATACTTTCACTTTTTCTGCAGCCAAAATTATTCAAAAAATCATCTTCCATTGGTGAATTAGATTTTCAAGAGGCGCTGTACATTAAAAAAATCTTCCTGTTCTAGTTAATGATCCTAATTCCAATCCATCTTTACCTTCAGCTTTTAAGGAAATTCTGTTTTAGTTTTCTTGTTTCATCAATAGACGGCGCCAGTAGTTTAATTCTTGTCTAGCCATTCTTATATCTTATCTTATCTTGTCTTATCAATACATCTTATCTCGTTCATTTGCACTTTGGCAGCTGAGGTTGATGGTTCGGTAAGATCATCGAAATAAGTCCTGTAAAAATTTGCAAATGTAATATTTTTGTTGTTTGTTTGACTTTTAAACTAATGATTTTGTTTGAGATGAAAATGTTAATCAGAAGACAGAAAACACACAAAGCAAAAAATTAAGTAACATTAAGATTATTTATCATGGAAAAAAATATGAAAATTAGCTATTTACTTCTATCCTAGTTTTTATCAATAGCCACACGCAATTACGGTTACAAATGTTTTATTCCGTACTCCAAACTAACCGCATATGGAACAAGATTTATGCTTAAATTACGGTATCAGCACTCATTGATTATTGTTATTATTATTATTATTATTATTTAATTAAAGAAAAGTGCATGAGGGTTTACCTGCGCGTACGACGATTGCTTCATGAAGGTCTTAGCTAGAAGACTCCTTAACTTTTCTTTGTGTTATACAGGGGAAAAACATTAAAACCTCCTGCAAGCAGGTTATTCACCTGTGTTTGGACTCGGCCGAATTACGACGCTCAGGTTTCTTACCTTGAACCTATCTACGGTACATACTGAAACTTTTAACAAACTGCGTTTTCTAATTGAGTCATTTCTTCATGGAATCAGATAAATAACTCATTCTAAGTTCTTTATTTGATTCAGTAAAGTTATATTTCATGATGATTTTGTAAATTAAGAAAAATTTTGATACTGTAAAATATATTTAAATTTTATAACAGTTATTTTAATTTAATGCATCTTTCCTATCACTTCTAGCTTCAACTTACAACTTCCTACCAGAATGAGTTTTTAGAATCACATTAAATGCAAATGAGAAAGTTAATATTATTTAAGTCAAATTCAACTGACTTCGACAGAGAAAGTGAGGATTCCTGAGTAGTGGGCTATATCTCTCTAAGCTGTTACAACCCTTGGCTGTATTACGTGCCTTTTGATAGTTTGCTGCCTTATTTACTATTACGGGCCGACTAGTTTAGAACTGTGTTAGCTTCGGCTAAATCTCTTTAGTTAGTCATTAGTTAGTTCTTGTTTCTTACATTTTGTGTTTATGCCCAAGTGGAGGCTTTGTTGTACGCCCAAAGAAAGAGACCGACTGTTAATCTTATTTTGAGAAAATAAAGGATAATTAAACCTTCTTGAATTTAAGTTTCTGTTCTTGGACTTAAGCTATTATTCGTTTAACAGTTCACTATTCTCCTTAGCACTTAAGTTGACAGAATAAAAGTTAGGAACCCTACAATACATAGCATCATAAATGTTGTTCTTTTTTCCATGAAAATTAACACGGATGTTTTTTATTATTTCAAACAGTTAAAACATTACCCATTTGACAATTCGCAAATAGTTTTGTTTAAAGACGAGAGCGACGAAGTGTCAAGAAATGTATATATTTGGCAATGAAATATCGCATAGTTTCATGAAATATCAAAATGGATTATTCTCCCCCACAATTGTTTTATTATTTGACAGCTGCGAAACTTACTGAGCGGAAAATATTGTGAAAGTTCCCATTTCAAATCTTGCTCCAAAGCCCGCGTGACGATTTTAAACGATTTACTGCCTTCCATTTGACTTTATCGTCTCTTAAAATGTCACTCTCAGGGATCAGTTCTAGTTAGAGCTGGAAATCAACAGCTGTCTAAATAATCGATTGAAAAAAGAATTTCGTCGGGTCACTGAACTTGAGTTAAAATGCATGTTAAGTAAAGAAATAGTTATATAATTAATCGTTATATAAAGAGAAATCGTTGTATAATTCAACCCTTTGCATTCTGAAATAATCACATGACAAAATTAGCTGTACTTAATATTTTTGAGTCACTATGGATATGTAAGCTATTATGTAAGCCAGCGAAGAAAAGGTTTCGCGCAGTTTACATACTTAATACAGAAAATCGATATTAATTTAGAAGTCAAACAACAAAACTCAATGTTATATTTTCAAATTTTCACAGGACTAGTTTCCATGGTTTTTACCGAACCACCATCTTCAGCTGCAAAAGCGCAAATGAACGAGATAAGATATAATGATTAGATAAGATAAGATAAGAAAGCCTAGACAGGAGGCAAGCTACTGGCGCCATCTGTTGATGAAACCAGAACTAATACTAATTTCTTTAAAGGCTGAAGGCAAAGATGGATTGGAATTAGGGTCATTAACTAGAATAGAAAGATTTTTTTGATTGTGAAATGCCTCTGGAAAATCCAGTTCACCAATGGAAGATGTGTTTTGAATAATTTTGGTAGCAGAAAAATTGAAAGTGTGATTTTCGGACCAACAATGTTGGGCAACACAAGACTTCTGTGTTTCTTTTTTTCTAACATATGCCTCATGTTCTTTAACGCGAAATTTTAAGGCTCTCTTGGTTTGGCCAATGTAAATTAAACCACACTGGCAAAGAATCCTGTAAATAACCTCAGGGATTCATATCCGGAATGGGGTCCTTGAGTATGGAACTCGGAATTTTATTGATGGGGGCCTTTCGTTCGGCGTGTTATTGTATTTTAATTATAGAAAATAGATCTTTTCCGTTGTAGAACAACACGTGCCAAATGATTTTCTGCGAAAAGGCATGCATGCTGATTTGATATTTCCAGCAAGAAATCATATTTGAATCATCAGCTCATATCGAGTGCAGCAAAACGTTTTCTAACATAGCATAAATATCTCGTATGTTAGTTGTTTCAATAAGCAAAAAAACGAAAGCCGTAACCGTAAGAACAATGCATTTAATTCAGACAATTTAATTGCCAACAGGTAATGTTAGCGGATGTAATACCTTTTCCGAGAAAACTGTTTGGCCTTGTGGTTTCCTATACTGGAAAAGATCTCAGAAAAGCAAGAACTGAAATACAGACATTTTTTCATTATTAATAATTTAAAATCGCTCTGAAGACGTATCTCTATGCATTATGAGACATACTTTTAATGCTAATACTAGGTTTATTTGTGTGCATAAATCGTCGAATGCAAGATTTTCGAAAGAAAAAGTTTGGACACGAATAGTATCAGGACTATTGTTCCTTCTAGTTGCCTTTGCAAACATAACTGGAGTCCTGAGTAGGAACAGAAGCTTACTCAAAGCTATGTTCCTGCGTGTGTAGAAAATACAACAAAGATAAGAAGGGTTAAATTTACCCTTTATTTGTCGTACAGCGTACAGCCGTTCCCGCACTTCGGGATACAGAGACTGGCACTTATGGTCTAAAACGTAGAAAATAAGAATTAAACTAACTTAACTAAATAAGAACTAAACTTAGATGCTTTACAGAGAATAGTAACGCGAAGATTGGCCTTTTAATACTACGTATGTAGTGAGCGGAATGCAAAAATCTATAATACGTCTTCAAATATCAGCGAGAACTAAGTCCTGGCCTTAAAGGCAGACATGAAAAGCACGCGCGTGGTAAAGCAGCGAGAAGTCGCTCTCTCTCTTGCTCTTGGCTAAAAGCCATGTCTTAAATACTTCTACAGTTTGGAACCTCATTTACATTAACAAATCTACTCACGCTTATTCTGGCCGGAAATGGAAAATAAGGGAAGACAGCAAAGTTTTAAAATAAAATAAATGTTAGTAAAACTTAAAATCCTTACAAAGGTACTATGGAA
>KK115528.1:1104177-1170737 GCA_000611955.2 Stegodyphus mimosarum
TGGAAACGGAAAATAGAGCTGATACTGACAGCTGGGACAAATGGACAGATATTAATGAAGATTCTAAAATTTGCTTTAAAGAATTTCACTTTCTAATGGCCCACTGCCTTGCATGCCTTGCTTAAGGTGTGTCTCAAGCCTGGCATTAACCCCCCCTCCGATGCTGCGAGAGTGCGAGGGGAATTCATTATTCCTAAAAGTGCGGAAATTTCGAAGACGCATATCGATAACATTCGTTGTATTAGTTTACTTCCATGTATAGGCAAGTGTCTTGAGAAACTATATGTAAATAGACCTAACTATCGTCTCGGCCATTCTGGTCTTTTGAGTGAATATCACTTTAGATGTACTCCTCATAGGTCTGTTTATGATGCTTTGCTTCGATTATATAATATTGTTCACTTGAAGCGTAGGAATTATGTCAGCTTTCTTATTTGCTTCGACATTATAGATGCATTCGATAATGCATGGTGGCCTGGTATTCTTCATTTGCTTAGGCCTCTCAAAGTCATTAAGTAACAGTAACAGTCGTACTTTATTTAATGAAGAGTTTCTTGCAGTTTCATTCTGATGAAATTAATGTGGGTAATTTGACGAAAAAATTTGACTTAAAGCAAGGGTGCTCTCAGGGCTCTGTTTCTGGTTCTGCTATTTGGAATCTTATAATGAATGATTTGCTTTGTAATTTGAGAGAATTCCAGAACTGTCATCAAATTTTTTGCAGATGATTTGCTTTTTGTTGTACGATGTAAGAACGTTAATGACGCCAGTGCTCATTCTCGGAATATTTTGAAGTATATTTTTGATTAGTCAAAGCAGTACAAGCTTGAATTTAACCCTTCAAAGTCAAAAGGATGATACACAAAAAATCAGTGTCGCATTATAATATTGATTTAACTCTCGGGAGTGAGCATTCTGAAGAAGTGCAGTGGATTATATATTTAGAAACGATTGTGAACAATAAATTACAGCGGAAGCAACATATTTCTTATATTTCCTCCAGTAAGAGTGAAGAATTACTTTAAGGTTTACTGCAAATTTCAAAGAACACTTATGGTGTAAAATGTGATGTTCTGAAGCTGATTTACAATGAGGCCATTGTGCCAACCCGGTTCCTATGCCTTAAAAGCTTGGGATAATTCTTTGAGGAAGAAACTTAACTGTAAACTTCTTAGAAAGGTTCAAAGAGGGTAACTCCTTCGCATTATTCTTGGTTACAGGACTGTTAGGAGGCAGCATTCGTTCTATCTGGACTTCCGCCTACTAATTTAATGATATTAAATGATCTGGATGTTAGAGATAGATTTCCTAATAACAACCCTTGAAATTCCTTGAATGGGATACTTTCTTTCTCAGATTTACCTCACCCTTCAGACAGAAACCCTGTAACAGTTGTTACTTATGATAATAATGTTTTCCGGGAATGTGGTATTATTTGTTTCACTGGTGGTAGTAAATTAAATGGAAAGGTTGTTTTAGCATTTGTGTTTTATAAAGACGGCAGGCAGAATGTAACTGTTCAATATAGGATACCAGATGTATGCTCTGTTTTTCAAACCGAACTTCTGAGCTTAAATCTTGCTGTTAAATGGATACGAAACTCCTGTCGTTAAATGGATGCAAAACTCTTGTCTTAAGAATTAGATATTTAACATCTTATTTGCACAGATTCACTTTCTTCTCTCACTATTCTACGTGATATACCATCGACTGGAAGATTGATGGTGAAAATTCACTCTACGCAATCGGACATACCGCGGATATTCAGTTTACCTACGTTCGAGGTCACAATGGTATTCTCGGTAATGATAGGACTGACCAATTGGCTGAACAAGCGACTTATCATGATACTGATTTATTGTTAATTGCTTTAGAGTCGTATTAGAAGCATGTGGCTTGAAAGAAAACTGTGGTTGATTGGAATGCTGAATATCTTGCTTCTTCGAAGGCCCAGTGGACAAAGAGGTTTCTTCCAACTGTTCTTCAACAACTTAAGTGCTACATTTTCAACCGGATTATAAACTAACTCAGATTTTCACCGGTCGTGGGAATTTTAGAACTTAATTTACTTCGTTTCAGTATTGTTACTAGTGAACTCTAGGCAATTGCGGCGATGCTGTGGAAGATGTGGAACATATTTTATTGCATTGTTGGTTGCATGGGACTGACAAAAGGGCATTTAAAGTGAGTTTAGAGAAACTCTCTATTTGCTGGCCTCCTGTTTTTATGATCTTGTTAGGAGTTCCGAGACCTTTGCAGGCTTGTGCGACTTTGTTTGTTCTTTGAATTTTTAGTATTATTATTTAGTATATGACTGGGATTTTTTTATGTGTCACTGTATTATTTTGCATATTGTCCACATATGATTACGTTATGTTTTCATGTTTCGTAATGTTGATGCATTATTTTTTCTTTGTATCAGTATTACTATATTTTTATTATTATTGTATTATTTTAAGTTCGTTTATTTCCTTTCATAGGAGTATTTACATAGTTTAATTATTCATAGTATATTTTAGTATTTTTATTACAATATTTGTATTTCATATTTTTTCCCTTTGCTCTCTCCAAGACTAGATTTTATGTTTTTATTGTTGAATTTTTTGTACTGTGAGTTATTTACTTACATCTGCAAGCCTCTTGGAATACTTCGTGGAACACAAGGAAATTTGTATTTGTTTTTCTTAATTAAAACGAATGAGTTCAAGAGCATGTGCCTCAGTATCAGTATTGAGTCTATTAGTAACAGTAGAAATCTGAAGGGAAAAAACCTAGGTAAGTAATTAAAATGCAAGAGTTAATCCTCTTGTATCAAAATTATTAAGTTAAACTGTACTGAAAGAGGGAACCGATTTCCCTTTGAAAGACCTCAACGAAAACTTCCTAACATGCTTTGCCATAATTAACTAAACAAACAAATAAATGTCATTCTGCTGATCTTTGCTTGCTTGAATGGGATTTATCAACCACTGTAAACTTTTCTAAGCTTAATATTTAAATAACAGTTGCAAAAAAGAAAAGTTTTACTTACTAGGAATGTAGAATTGGTAGTGTAATTTTTCAACATTTGTTATTTATTTTACTAAAAGCACTTCAGCGACCAATCCTAGTCTAACCCTGATCAGTCCTAGTCTACATTATTAGCGTTTGAATTTAATTGTCTGTCACTGCTTAATTTAAAAAGCCGCAAGTGTTGTTGTTTTTCTTTTAAGCACGAGTCGAGCCTTTATCTTCAATTTAAACAAAAATAAAAAAGGTTATTTGAAACATTCTTCAATACCATATGACAGCTTAAGACGTAGCTATAACTCGGTATCTTGTCTAACAGGATCTGCAGGATTTATTTTTAGCTTCCAGCTACAACAGGAACCCTACAACCAGTATCAAATATTAGATTCTGATAAACATAAAAAATATGCATGTGTTTAATAAAACTGTAGATTCAAGTATTAAACATTTGAAACCTGAAACTTAATTCAGCGTCACTATGGCTTCTTATAATTTGTCACTGTCAAGGCGAAATTAAATGAAATATAAATAATCATAGTATTTAAATCACTGCAACTATTTTATGATATATAAGTTGTTCGGTACAGTATGCGGAACTAATACAGAGTATTCTGCAATTACTGCTGACTTAGCATAAAGCTCGAGAACGCTTCTACTGGAGTAAAGCAAGGGCTGACGAGCAACAGTAGTGCCAATCTTTACGATGCGTGTCCGGGTGGGAAAGCACCGAAGAAACGCACCCGAGGGAAATTATAACGCTACAATGTAGTGCCTTTTAAACACATTGCCTTTAACGTCCTATGACCTCTAACATGAGCTGCTGATGGCAACAAATACATCCTGGTTGTCATTGATTATGATTAATTGTGACATCATCCTGATGTCACTAAGTGACCTGAGGCGTATCTTATATCTGATCAAGAGGCTGCCACGGTAACAAAGGTAATGTTACAGCACCGGATTTCCACGTTCGGAGTGCCTCTTCACTTATATTCCGAACAAGGAAGAAATTTTACCTCGGCCGTAATTAAGGAACTCTGCAAGCTAACCGGCATGGACAAAACACAAACGACGACTCTACAACGCCAGTCGGACAGCGTGGTAAAGCGGTTTAATGGAACCATCCTTAATAATGACTCGCTGATGGTTTCCAGAAACCAACAGGACTGGGACAAGAAGCTGTTTTTACTGGACTATCGCAGTGCACGAGACTACCGGCTATTCCTCACTCAAATGCTCGGCGGTCGTTCCCTTTGTCTGCCTTGTGAACTCTTGTTTGGTTGCTCTCCGGATGCGCTTTAATCGCCTCAGGAGCACATCCAAGAAGTCCAGAGCAAGTCAGCTTGCTTACGAAGAAGATTAAGACCCGATACCACACGAGAGCTACACAGCATAGATTCAACAGTGACAAGGTGTGGTTATGGAATCCGATTCAAGTGAAAGGACTATATCCGAAACTACAGTCACCTTGAGACAGTCCTAGACAGGCTGAAGAACGTCTTAGTTCGGAACCGTAAGTCACCAAATTCTAAGCCTAAAGTAGTTCATTACGACAGGCTAACGCCTTACTATGGCCCCTTACTACTAGTACGTAGTGTATATCATGTAAATAGTAAACTAAGACAATGGTCATATCTTATAATATAAATAATATATAAGGGTATATAAATTTGTAAAGTTATACATTTATTTATTGTTTTAGGATATGATTTGTTTTATATCGTTTATTGCAATTATTGTTTAAGTGTTGCATTGATTTCTCTCAGTTGTAAGTATGGCTTCCTGTCCAGGGATTGTACTGCCCGGGACGTGCAATCCTTGGGAAGGGAGTAATGTTACGAATTTTGTACATATATGGATAATTTTGCAAAATGTTTATGTGAAATTATTGTATTCTTCTGTATGATGTGACATGAAACTCTAGAGAGAGGAAGCTATGTCAGAAAAATAAGAATACAGAGGGAAGTCTATTTAAAATTGTATAAATGGTTGTCTCGCTAATTGGGCGAGATATCGCCAAGCTGGGAACAGTTTTGACAACCAATTTTTGTCCCCAAATTTGGCGAGAAATCGCCAAGGACAACAAACGTGGCGACCATTTCGCAACATTTTGGTCTGGTTTCTGTATAACCGCAATATGTATTGTAACTCAATAACTATAATTGGCTTCAGATGTATCTGTAACCGTACCCGGCTTCATATGCCTTCCAGTAATTTCGGGAAGCACTAGACATTTCTCGGCCGCCTGGTGAAAATTATATAAAGCCGAAGAGAGCATCTTCGGAGTATTGAGATGTCTCCGGGTTGATTTCCTCTTTAGATGAACTTTACATTGCTTTGTGTTTAACGTTTTTGGTAGTTTTGAGTCTAATTGTTTCAAACTGTGTTAACTCTGCGATACTGTGAACACCTGTACGAGTATTTCTGTGGAAAGTTCGAGAATTCTGAACTATTTCTCTTCATAAAGTAAATTTGATCAACCTCTCATCGGACCTGTGTGCATTCAATCTAATACGAACCCCGTATGCGCGCAACATGCCCCCAGCACGCTGCTTTGGCGTCTGCGCCAGTTTAAACCAGAGGCAAACCAAAAAAGTCATCAAATGAAGTTAAAAAAAATTATAATCATCTCGCATTTTTTATTTCTCGAAAACGCCACTTAGGATATATTTTAGATTTATATATAGCATTGTTCTAACATGCAAATTTTGACACAAAATTAGACTTTTCCTGTAACGACATGCAGATTGTTTTCCATAGTTCGATTCAAGAATTTAAATTACGCCTAAAAACCAAATTTTGCAAAATCCGGTGAGAAATTTACAGAGTTATTTTACGATTTGGCGCACATTTTCACCTTTTTACCAAGTTTAATTCACTTGGTATATTTCTCAATGTATGTTAACCTTTTCACTTTCACTCATATTTTGCATGTTGAGTGGGGGGGGGACGGGGCATCGCTTAGTCTTTCTTGCCACTATATTTATTTTGCATTTTTTAATTATAATCACTATTTTTCGATTTTTTTTTACAATTTTATTTTAATTATTTGAGTTGCGTGGCTGAATTACATTTCTTTGAAGAATTATTTTAAATATTTCTATTTATTCATTCGGACTGCGTATTAAAATTTATTCACTAAGTACTTTTTTAATTTGATATCATTTAACTGAATTCCATTTCTTTCTAAAGAGCTCTTGGGAGTCCAGCATATGCCCCTATGCATTTGAAAACTACATGTATTAAAACAGAAAATACAGTTAGCCATTGCTTTATGTAGTTTCAACACTGCGTCATTGTTACACACATTTTTGTATCCTATTTTTAAATTTGTTAAAATATTGTTCGTATTTCCGATTAAGTTGCAAACTTTTATTCTCTATTCTTGTATTTCTAGGTACACCTGCAAAAAATTTAAGTTTTTTAATAAAGTTTAATTGAAGTTCTCGCTCCTCTACAATAAGAAAAAGGGAAGGAAAATAGATTGCCATAAATTAAAAAGTTCGCCAAGTTAAGATAAATTGATAAATTCTTGGCGCAAACTGAAAAGATTCCGCCAAGATAAATTTTTAGATTTCTCACCAAAAATTACAAAATTTAACACCTAGGCAAAATTGAGTCATAGAACTGAAATATGGAAATAAATTGGTATGTCATTACAGAAAAAATCCGATTTTCTGTCCAAATACCTATGTTAGAACACTGCTATATATAAATCCAATTCAATATCCTAAGTCTCGCTTTCGAGACATAGAAAACCCAAGTTAAAGTTCGACAATCGGTCCAGTAGAACGGGAGATGAAGAAACTGCTCCATGTTTTTTCGCAATGTACATATACGCATATATGTATCAATTCTATGCACATGATATGAGTATGTGAACTCAAAGAAGGTATTTGTGAGTATTTGTTCCATTTTCTTCATCTATCGTGAGTAAACCTCATGCTTGATTCATCATAATTTTTAGGTTATCCTTTAAAAATGCTACCCACCGATCGTTGAAGACAACATCCGTTACGATCGTATGGCGACAAGTGCTGTGTTGAAGGCTTCGAAGTGCCTGTGTCAACCCCTTAACTGCCGCGGGCGTATATATACGCCTTGCTCAGCCGCTGCGTTAACTGCCCCGGGCGTATATATACGCCTTTCCGAAATGCTATCATTTGCTTTGCGCTGCTATCAGTAAAATTAATAGCAAAGTTTTAGAATGCAACATCATAATGACCTTGACAGAGTATGCAAAGGAGGACACTATTTCAGAGAAGGGGGAAAGACCTGGAGAAGGGGATGTTTCTGAAACTGTGCAAGTATTATTAGTCATGTTTCTGTTTGAGTAAAACGTATTTTTTATTGCGTGTCTTCCGTTTTCGTTTACTGTTTGTAATAGGTGCTTTTTTATGAATATGTACGACAGTGAAATATATGATTACTTTCCGTCATCTTCAGGATCGGACATCTCAGAATGTGATATTACGTCAGATGAAGAGAATTGTGACTATTTTTCGAAAGACGCTCGACGTTAGGTACGACTTGATATGAAAAACTCGCCTATGCCGCCTCCACGCTTTCCATTTAGGTACACTGATTTTGCGAGGTATAACACTGAAACCTGATACCTGGTTTAAAAATAAATAGATCGAAACTCCATTTTTTGGGGATGTTTTTTATTACACAAACATCATTTTATTATACTTTCATCTTTTTCATTATACTGTTACTCTAAACATTAAATTTTGTATTTTCATTTTTTTTAAGTAAATAAATAGGTTTTAGACAACAAAACTTGCGCTTATTTTCCCCATAATACATCGCATAACTACGCGCGCCTGTGTAAAAAACGGTGGCACTGGGGAGTGAATCTTGTGCGTTTTCCGCGGCAGTTAAGGGGTTAAAGTAACAGACTATAGTAACTCAAATTCAGTGGATTGAAGAACAAGGTTTAGCGGCATGAGGTTGCTGTTTTCTATTCCAATCCAACCCTAAGCTCTTTGGTCAGACATAGGTGGAAACAACGAGACGGGTGAACGCTGATAATTTGAAGTTCGATTCCACATGAACGGGCTGACTGCATGAAACATTGATGGTCTGTTCCATGCGTAACGTAAATACACTCTTAGACAAAAAAAAAGACGCACCAAGAAGGAGTTATCCGAATGGGAACGAAAATCGGTAGAAGTGATGTACATGTACAGAAAAACAAATGATTACAGTTTGAGAAATATTGGATGATTTATTGAAGTGATAGAGCTTCCCAAAGTGAAAAAGTCAGTAACGCGTTTGTCCACATCTGGCCCTTGTACAAGCAGTTATTCGGCTTGGCATCGATTGACAGAGGTTGAGGATGTCCTCCTGAGGGATGTCGGACCAAATTCTGTCCAACTGGCGCGATAGATCGTCAACATCCCAAGTTGGTTGGAGGGCCCTGCCCATAATGATCCAAACATGCTCAATAGGAGAGAGATTCGGCGACCTTGCTGGCCAAGATAATGTTCGGAAAGCAGTAGAAACACGTGCAGTGTGGGGGCCGGCATTATCTTGTTGAAATGTAAGCCCATGGTGGCGTGATATGAAGAGCAACACAACGGGCCTTAGAACTTCATCGACGTACCGCTGTGCTGTAAGGTTGCGACGGATGACAACCAAAGGGCTCCTACTATGAAATGGAATGGCACCCAGAGCATAACTCCTAGTTGTTGGACTGTCTGCCGGAAGACAGTCAGGTTGGTATCACACTGCTCTCCGGGGCGTTTCCAGACTCGCCTTCGCTGGTCATCGGGGCTCAGTTCAAAGCGGGGCTCATCACTGAAGACTATTCTACTCCAGTCAGTGACATTCCAGTGCGAATGAGCCCGATACCACTGAAAACGGGCTTGACGTTGTTCAGAGGTCAATGGTAATCGGCGCAAGGGGCGCCGTGAGCCGTCTATGAATGGTCCTTGGAGTCACTGAAGCATTAGGTGCACGTACAATCGATGGTAATGGTGCACCTGGGGCTGTGAGTGGCGCTCTGACAATTGTTCGGTCTTCACATTCTGTCGTTTCGCTAGGCCTACCGCTTCCTTCTTGACACTGTGTGCGGCCATGGTTCACCCATTTCTACCAACATCGTCTAATAGTGGCATCGCTCCTGCTCAAATGTCGAGCTATTCGCCGATAAGGCCAACCGGCTTCTGAGCCCAACTACACGAGCTATCTCAAATTCTGACATCTGCGCATATCGTTCGCGCACCTGTACGCGAAGCGTAGTTACTGTCTACCAGAGTACACGGAATGAAATTCGTGAAGAATTTATGACCTGGATTCGCAATTTCTCCTCTTAAATATAGTGCCAGTTGCGCAGACCAGATGCGCTGTAGCAACAACCGTTCATTCATTGGCAGCCAAAATGTAAATTTTTGCATTTTCCGTCGAAATCTGTATGCATATCAATTTGTGTCCAATTTGCTTTATATCTTCTCGGTGCGTCGTTTTTTTTTGTTTGTTTTGTTTAAGAGTGTATAATTCAGGTTTGATTTGGTTTGGTTCATTTAATTACAGCAAAGCACTCCAGGGATATTTACCTAATGGGAGGATTGCCTTCATGGACGACGTTTTAAGGGAAACTGACTCCTATACACCTCACACATGGGGAAAGCCAAGCGAACGCCCATGCAATCAACCGTTCTCTCGGATTCGAACCTCAGACCAAACTACCAGTGCTGAACGAATTTACCTCTCGGCCGCTGGCGGACATAAATATCTATCAGTTTCATTAAGAAAGACCACGAATTTATAAGCAGTTAGCCCTAATTTGTTTGATCATAATCCAGTTTAATTCATTAAATCTTGCATGTAATATCTAAATCTCCACTAATTGCGCAATATGAGGGAAAATAAACTATTTCAAGCATGTCTAACAAAATGTCTATTTTAAAATCACAAATGAAACAAGAATTAAAGAAAGTGGCACATAATTTTCCAATAATTTGAGAGAAGCGCAATGTTATGAATTGAATTTCGAATCCCATCTGCATACATGATTTTTCTCAAATTGTTTTTGTTAAATTTATGAATATTTTTCCTCACAAAGGGAAGCAACATTTGAATAATTCAGGAATCTGAAATTTGTTTTGAATTCGATGTCAATAATCATTTGCCATTCTGTAGCCAGCTCAAATTTACAAACAGGACAGAAAAAAAGGGAAAGAAAGAGAATAAACATTTTTTTATTGATGGACTAAGAAATGCATAAATTCTGGAATTCACAGAGTAACAAAACTCAACAATGAGAGGGAAAATAACGATTGATGAAAGAGAAATGTAATGAAAGAGAATGCAAGTAAATATGTGGATAAATTAATTTTAAATTATTAAATTTTATTCTGCAGTTTATATTAGCCTGAGACATCTGAGAAATACAGTGATAAAATGCAGATGAAAATTAATGCTATTCAAATGATAAATAAAATTCTGTTGTGTTGGGAGATCTATAAATATTGCTCTCCCTCTGATTTTAAATTATTATACAATAAACTAGGAAATGTCTGAGTGTGCTGTTATAAAATTTCGCTACCATTAAACCTTTTATATGTCTATATAGTATCTCATTTGCAAACTGACGGTTTTGAAGCAACTGACTTCTATTGTATAATCTATTGTATACCTCAGATGAGATAGCGAAATATTAATCTCCTTAAGATTTCGCGAAATTTTTTAGGCTTCCTATGCAATGCCTGGCCTACAGAGGCCAAGCTGTAAAGTCGCTGAACACTGGTAGTTCGGTCCGAGGACCTGCATGGGCGTTTTCGTGGTTTTCCTCATGTGTAACGTGTATACGAGCAAGTTAAACTTAGAAAATACTCCACGAAGCCATTCCTTCCCTTAAGCAGATAGTCCTCGAGGTTTTGCCGTAATTACATAAACCAAATCAGATCAAACCTATAGAATGCCCAAAGGTAACACGGACAATTTATATGCTTGCTAGTGACGTTTATACTTAAAGTGCTGATACCAGCCCCAGAAATGTGGTCAAAGATTTATGAACTGATATGGCAAGAGCAAGTGCGAGTGTCTGTAGCAGGCGCCGGCAAACGTTTTTGCCTGCGAGTGAAAATGAACTAAAATGTGTGCATTAAGAAGACGTTTCGGGTCAATGCTATTTGCATTTTCGAACAATCGTTCTAGGTAAATAATAAGGTAATTTTTATTGAGAAAATAATTACAATACATTTTGAACTTTAGAAACAAAAATAAAAATTAGAATTTTAATTGCTATAAAAACCAACATAACTGAATGAACATTATTATGTACATGTATTTTTCTCTTTGATATGGATGGTTTCCCTGATGCTGAATTTGTGACGTCAGTTTAGTGGTTCTGTCTTATAGATAGTCTTCTTAAGACGAATAGAAGCAGCTGAACATTCGGTAGTTAAGCTGCTCCTGTTCTTACTTAAAAGTAAATTTCATGTATAAAAATATTTGTTCCCTTTTATCAATTGAACCAAATGCGGAGAAAATGGCAAAGTCCTTTTTTAGTTCATTGTACGAGGTAAAAAAGAAGTATTGTAATCGCGAAAAATTTCGAGTATCATATTTCAACGAAAATATCCATTTTGACCGCTATCAAATGCAATTTAACGATGTTTTTGCGTAATATCTAAACGTAAGGACAGAATAAAAGACTCTGATAATTATAAAATTTTAAAACTGATTTAAATTGGATTCTGAAGAGATATTTTCGTGGCGTTTGTGCGTACGTACGTACGTTATGTATGTATGTATCTCGCATAACTCAAAAACGACTAGCCTTAGAACGCTGAAACTTTGTATACAGGGCTGCTATAACAGGTAGATGTGCAGCTCGCATTTTGGTTGCAATCGGTCGCACCAAAAGTATATACATATATGCATATACATATCGACTCTGTTACTCAACTCAGTGAGCTCAGTTTCTTTATTCTTATGTTTGTAAATTGTGCATTTTTTGCTTTATAAATGATTGAATAATGCTGTTCTTATATTTCGGTTAAGATTTTTTTGCCTTTAGTTAACCTGCATGTTATAGTTGTAGAATTATCAACAATTTAAAAATTGTTTAAGTGTGGCTAAGCCTATTTTTTTACGATAGCAGCCATATTTGTTCACATTTGAAACTTAGCAGAATAGTGGATTTGTTGCCAATCCAGAGAATTCAAGCTTCGCAACAGCAAAGTAACGTCTTTCTTCATTATTGCGAATTAAATTATGCTTGATTCATTCTGGAATAATCATTTAAGTTATTAGCTTGTTATTAGCTAAAATAAGTGTTATTCATCATGAATAACACTTATTTTATTATTTCCGGAACACACTGTGCCATCGATTTGCAAATCCTTATTCAATATAACGACTAATCTATAATGTCATCTAGTGACAAATTTAACGTACATTGCCTGGAGTTAAATCATTATATTGCTGTCTGCTAACTTCTCTTCTTTTCTGTTCAAAGCCTGCAGTTAGTTATATATGAAATATTATATTAAAAGGCATATTACTTTCTACGTCTCGTAACATGGTTTTCATTCATCTATCTTACTTATTTGCTTATAAAGTAAAACGTTTCTCAAGCGAATATTTCTGTAGTTATGTATACTTTTCCAGGCAAATAAAAGCAATAAATATGTAAATTTAATAAAATAATTTTTTCTACACTTTTTTGCTTTGCATTGCCGTAAGCTTCAGTTTGGTTAGGAAATACAAAAAGAAATCTCTGCAGTAGAAGTGCAAAAATCAAGCACTCAAAATGCATCATGAATTAAATATAAAATATGATGTACATTATGATGTGGAGATACGGAGACCGGATATGAAACGATTTTCTTTTTAGCAAGTGCATTGGAAGCTAAAAAATCTCGCATGAAAGGCTTTTAATATTTATCCTGGCAGAATTTGTATTTATGCGCTTTAATGCAATATGAAGTTCAAAATTTCAATTACGAATAAAAATCTAATGAAAGTTTTGAAAAACAACTTCGAAACATGCAAGAGGCTCGTAGATTGAATCTTTTTAGATGTAAAGATATACATTTAGGTATTGTTTTTATTGTGTTAAATTTAAGTACTGTTTTTTTAAGTAGGCTATTGTCAAAAGTAAAATAATATTAGATTACTGAGAATTTCAGAAGTTGCTCTAAGAGAAACAGATTGCAGCACACAGAACTGCTTGTTCTACTTATTGGAAAATTTGCATAAATGCAAATGATGCACAAATGATTAATGTTATTTATCAGTATCTTATCTTCTGTAGCTGATGTACTGCATATTAGTGCATATTAATACCTTTTAATACCTTAACACGGATTACAGTATTAAATCTATTTCGAAATACCCTCATGTCCATAAATTAAGGATAATTTGTAGTCACGCGGAAATCGAACTCTAAAATAAATATATCAGCTGTAAAATCACTACACACATCTTCAAGAATCATATGCAAATTTCAGGAAGTAACCAGATGACACCGATGGTACGTCACAATGACGAGAGTGTAAGAGAGTGATATATAAGGAATACAGGCAAAGAAGTAAAATTGTTCGCAGACGCTTTATAAGCCTTTCAGTGCAATAACCGAATAGTTATGACACAAAGGACGCATTTGGATGATTTTTTACGTGGTAGAAATATCGGCCGTCTGGAATGTGGGCGTACCCAACTGGAAGTATCAGACGAACTTGGAATTGCCCAGAGTGTCATCTCCAGGCTTTGGCAACGATTCCAAGATGATGGTAATGTGAGTAGACGTTACAGCAGAGGTCGCCCCAGAGTTACAACGCCGAATGAGGACCGGTATTTGACAGTTACTGCCAAAAGAAACAGACCTGTCTCTTCAGCCACTGCTACGACAATTTCAAGGCAGACCGTGTACAGATGCTTAGGGCAGATTGGTCTATTTTCTCGTAGACCTGTTAGATGCGTTCCACTTACTGGAACCCACTGTCGCCTGCGGTTAGCCTGGAGTAGAGAGCATGCATTGTGAACATCGAAAACAGTGGTTTTGTGTGATGTTTTCCGACGAGTCCAGGTTTAGCTTGCAGTCTGATTCTCGCCGGACATTCATATGGGGAGCTCCAGGTACCCGTTACCACCAAGAAATCATCATTGAACGACACCGTTACGGTGATGCAAAAGTGCTCGTTTGGAGTGGAATTATTCTGGGTTCCAGAACTGACCTGCATGTTCAAATTGGAACTATGACAAGCCAAATCTATCGGGACGTCATTCTGGAACAACGTGTACGTTTGTTTCGGGACGCCATGGGCGCACAATTTGTGTTTATGGATGACAACGCCCGTCCTCACCGTGCAAACATCGTAAGAGAATGTCTTCAATCGGAGGATATAACCGGTATGGACTGACCAGCATTCTTACCGGACTTGAATCCAGTAGAGCACGTGTGGGACATGCTTGGCCGACGAGTTGCAGCCCGTCAACCTCCTCCTACGTGTCTACCGGAACTTCGGAGAGCGTTGCATTTTGAGTGGTGTAATATCCCCCGAGATCAGATCGATAATTTGATACTCAGCATGCTTAGGCATTGTACGGACTGTATTGCATCGTCTGGGAGGCATACAATGTATTAACAATCATACCAACCATGTAACATTGGTTTTTTGTAAATAGGGTTTTTTTTTAATTTGCTCCAGGGAGAAAAAATTGCTAATGTTTTTAATAATATCAAACATATAGCATCTTTTTTTCCTCTTTGCCTTTTGTTTAATAAATAAGCTTTACAAATAAGTCAAATTTGTTTTGCTTCTAACTTTTCCTTTGCCTGATTTTGCATTATCCTTAATTTATGGACATGAGTGTATATTATTATCTTTGATAAATTTGGTATAATATTAGGCTAAGTTAACAGTAAATTTACATAGTCTTAACTCTGATTTTCTGGGACTTAATATTTAGTATTGCTGTTACATTTTACAAACATTGTGTAACATATCTTAATGTTTCGATTCAAAGAATGTTTAACGAGTTACCCAGGGCAGATGTCAAGGGCATTTATAATACCAAGAACGTGATTTCGCTGACTAAGAAACATTTCCCGGACTTAATATTTTTATGTTTAAAAATCTGATCTGTACACCACATGACTTCTTTGTAGGGAATATTAAATTATACGCATTTAGCATTTCATTTAAATTTATTGGATTGAATTAAATCTACTTCGCCGATAGCGGATAAACCACAATAGAATAAATGCATTTCTTAAAATGCACTATATTTGTTTACCATAGCGACACTCTGGGGCTAGCTTCACTTCACAGCGTTACATCTCATTCATTTTATAACACAGAATGCATAAAAATTATATATATATCATCTGAAGAATTATCTAATCGAAGCCACATGTTCTACTCAAATACTATAATAAATCTAAAACGATGTATAAAAGAAATTTTAAAAAAATAGTTTTTCACAGACGATTCAGTATTTCTCATTCAGTTAATTCCGTTCGGACTTCGCGAAAAGGCAAAAACGCATAAAAACTCAAACTATCTATATTAAAAATTACGAAGTAAATCTTAAACACTTATTTCCCCGAATAAATTCCAGAATGGATTAAACATGATTTAATTCGCAATAATAAAAGAAGGCGTTATCGTTGTTGTTGGAAAGCTTAGTTTCTCTAGAATGGCAACAAATCCACTATTCTGCTAATTTTCAAATGCAAACAAGTGTGGCTGCTACGGCCGAAAAAATTAAGCTGAACCACAATTAAACAACTTTTAAATTGTTGATAATTCTACAGCTATAACATGCAGGTTAACTAAAGGCATAAAAACCTTAACTGAAAGATAACAACAACATAATTCAATAATTTTTAAAGAAAAAATGTACAACTTACAAAACATATAAGAATAAAGAAACTCAGTCGACTAACAAAGTGGATATATATATATATATATATATATATATAATATATATATATAATTATATACATTTGAAGCGGCCGATTGAAACCAAAATAGGAGGTGCACATCTACATGTTATAGCAGTCTTATGTATAAAATGTCAACGTTCGGAGGCTACTCGTTTTTGAATTATGCGAGATACATACATATGTACGTACGTACGTACTCACATAGGCTGCGAAAAAATCTCTTCAGAATCCATATTAAATCATATTTGAACGAAAATATCCATTTTGACAGCTATCGAATGCAATTTAACGATGTTTTTGCGTGACTTCTGTACTTAAGGACAGAATAAATGACTTATTTAAAATAGATTCAGAAGAGATTTTTTTCGTGGCGTCTGTATGTACGCACATATGTATGTACGTATGTATGTACCTCGCATAACTCAAAAACGAGTAGCCTCAGAACGTTGAAATTTCGTATATAGGATTGCTGTAAGATATAGATGTGAACCTCCTATTTTTATTGCAATAAGCCGCACGAAACAGAGTGGATATATATATATCCACTCTGTTACTCAGCTGAATTTCTTTATTCTTATATGTTTGTAAATTGTGCATTTTGTGCTTTAGAAAGATTGAATTATGTTTTTCTCATCTTCCGTTTACGTTTTTTATGCCTTTAGTTAAGCTGCATGATATAGTTGTAGAATCGTCAACAATTTGAAAGTTTTTTAGGTGCTGATAAGCCTAATTTTTTTATCATAGCAGCCATATCTATTTACAATTGAAATCTAGCAGAATAGTGGGTTTGTTGCCAATCTAGAGAAACTAAGTTAACAACAACAAAGTAACGTCAGCAAAGTAACTAATTTTATTATTGCGAATTAAATTATGCTTAATCCATTCTGAGATTATCATTTAAGTTATTAAATTATCCTATATATTGACTCAGCGTAGCTTCCTCAGCAAATTAAGACAGTTTTTACGCCTTCAGTGTCCTTTTGCAAGAGTGAGACCAAAAGTAAACTTTCAGTTTTGTGCACCGAAAAATCTGCCTTCTTGCCCGCTGACCGAATTTCTTGTTTTCGGGTAGAAACTGTAATTTTAATTATAAATTTTTTAAAATTGTTTTAACTGTATTTGGTGTTTTATGTTTTTCTATATTTTTCAATTTGTAATATAGGTATTTTGTTTTTATGTATTTTTGCGATGTCGCGAAGCAAGAACTGAATAAATTGAATGAGAACTTTATTTCTAATGAAATTCGAGGAAATAAGTTTAAATGAAAGGTAGGAAAAAATGCGTATAATTTGATATTCCGTACACGAAACTCATGTGCTGTACACATCAGAATTTTTCAAGACGTATTAGGTTCAACTGCGAGAGAAAAACTGTTCACATATAAATGCATTCTCAAGCAAAGCGATTATTCTTATTACAAATATTCGTAACTGAAGATGTATTTGCATCGTGACAAGTGGGAATACCTGCGTCTTCAAATCTTTGAATAAGATATATGTCACAATGTAAATTAATTATCAATTTGCAAATTATCTGTGGCATTACTCATGTTCGTTTTTAAAGTTAATGCAATAAGACCCAATATTCTTAAAATCTGAAACCTTTCTTCAAATCCTTACCACAATAAATGTTATAATAATGCTCATTAGTTTAGGAGAAATGTAAACGCGGGCCGTGTAAAACTGCTTCGGGGGCCGCCAGTTTGAGACCATTAGCTAGCACAATAAAAATAATGCTTTGATGAAGGTAGCCAGGGATAATTTATCTAAGGAGGAATAAGGGTATAAGGAGAAAGCACTATTTTTCAAAATTATGTCATATGGTTACAGACACTACTTTGAGCGTCTGTAACTATATGATAAGAGTATTCACTGTAAATATATGACGTTAATTTACAGACACTTTCCTTTCTACAAAAGGCTATATACGATGTAAGGTATTTCTCCCGCCTTATTAGCATGCTTTCGTGGTGTAATGGTCAGCACACTCGTCGCGTATTTCGAGAGGTCCGAGGTTCGAGTCCTGGCCAAGGCACTGCTCATTTTTTACATCTCCTGCTTTCAAAGTAACCTAATGACTCTACAAAGGCGCACGAACTAAAAAAGATGGTGAATGATGATTCTTCACCACCAGGATTTGCAGACTGGTTCACCTCATCCCCAGTCGCCCTTTAAAAGGGGGAGTATATAAGGTATTTCTTCCGCCTTCTTAGTATGCCTTCGTAGTGGAATGGTCAGCTCATTCGGAGCGTATTTCGAGAAGTCCAAGGTTCGAGTCCCAGCGAGGGCATTGCTCATTTTTCACATCTCCTGCTTTCAAAATAATCTAATGGCTCTACAACGAAAGGATATAAAATAAAGACTTTCTCATTCTCTTAATCAAGATTAAGGTAAACATGTGCGCAATAGTTACCTAAAACTGATAATTAATTGTAGGTGTTAACACACTTTAAATTAAGAAAACGAATTTAAAAGAGGTGCGTCAAAAATACTGCCGCAGACAAGCTGTAAAGAAAATGATAGGTATTTATGAAGTGCAGATTAGAAAAAGGTATGTTCTTTTCCTGAAAGAAATATTAATATAAGCGTTTCCTTTTTATTCAGAAATTAAGGTTAATGCATTAGAAATAATCACATTGTTTAAAAAAATAGTACAAGAGACGAATTAAAGAAAAAAACCAGGTTGAGAAGAGACTAGAAATTATAAACAATTTGGAAAAGACTAGATTATAATTTGTTTAAAATCAAAAGCTTAGTAAAATAGTATTAGCCTTTTATTCAGAAACAATAAATAGACTGCGATTTGAAATACGAACGCTATAGAAATAAATAGATTAAAAAGCAAATTAAAGTTGGAAGGTTGGCTAGAAATTGAAAAGAAATAGTTGAGTTTGGGAAAAAACTAAATTAATTAGAATAAAGGAAATAACGATTTGCATTATTGTTAGATATCAAAAAATTAAAATTCTGAGCACAAATACGATGGAAAATATAACAGATTAAATAAAGATATAAGAAATATAAATACGCAGAATATTAAATGAAATACGCGGGAAACAGTTAGGAGATAAATTAGGACGTGAAGCATGTTACACAATCACAAATAAAATTAGTATTAAATAATTGAATTAAAATATCACGAGATAGTATGAAAGAATAATTTTTAATTACGTAATTGTGGCCGGAGATAAAAGAATGATTAAATAGGAAAGAAATATAACTAATTGAATTTAAAACTTTATTCCGAAGTGAAATATAAAAACCTAATTTAAAAAAGATTAAAATAATATTAAAGAAAATGAATAAAAGGCCACTACTTTTATGTGCAACATTTTTACCTCTTGTTCTTATAAAATACATGTACCTCTAAAACAAACTAGTGCGACTCTCGATCAGGAAATAAATAACGAAAATCAAAACAAAAATGGAAATATATCTACAAATAAATATTAATAATCAAAACAAGCTGCCACTTTATTTATAATGCGAAAAGGAATGACAGAATTATCGCAATTCAAATACTTCGAAAATATTAGAAAGAAAAAGAGGACTATACAAACTTCTTTTAACTATCAAAATATCTAACTTTCAAACTATCAAAATATCTTCTAACTTTCAAACTATCAAAATATCTTCTAACTTTCAAACGAATCCAATATGACATCACTGCGTCTTTTTCTCCCCAGAGTATGACGTTAAGAACATCCGCCGGGACATCCTCCATTCGCCGGAAGGTTGTGCTTAAAATAAGCTTTTACTTTTTAGCAAGAAAACAGGAAGACAAATTTTTGGATAAAAAGCACAGAATGAGCGCTAGCTTGGAATGAGTGCACATGCTGGTATGGAATGGCATATGATTACCTAACCTCTTCAAAGACCAAAATAATAATAATAATAATAATTTGAATAATGCAGTGTTCCAGCGTTATATTGGTACAACTTAAGAAAACAACTTTATTTGCAGATGATTATGTATTCTGGTTTGAGGTACAATGAGTTAAAATGATAATGCTTAATGCATAACTTCAAATAGTTCAATGTTCAAGAATAGTTAAATGCGGCTATAGCACCATAGATTCCCAATATGCAGGTATAACGGGGTTCTGGAATAAGATAGTAGATGTTGCATACATTATACTTTAATAAATATAGAATAAACGGAAGAAAAAATCTGAACGTTATTAAAATGGCAGTGATTTAGATGTAAATTCACTTGTAAAGGTTTAGCGTCATACTATTTGAAATGTTTCTAGAAGCAGACAGCAACTTTAATCAATACGTAAAGAAACATCGATGTTATATATTTGGTATAGAACGGACCTGGAATATCTACAGAACTTGACATAATCAATAAATTCGCTAATTTCTAAGGCATTCCATAAATGTGCAGGACCAATGTTGTATCGTCTCTTCTTTTTTTTCACTGTATTTCTTTACTTATCAAACAAGTAAATAATTGTAATTTATGATGGAATCTCCTTTTCATCTACTTTATTAAAGAACAAAGACAAACTGAGTAACGAGTTGGGAATTGTAGAGTCATTAGAATATATGAGTGCTGGAAAGTGAAAAATGTGCAATGCCGTCGCAGGAATTCAATCTCTGAACGTCCCGAATGCGCACCGAGCGTGAGGCCAGTTACACCATGAAGCCATGCGGAAAGGAGGAAGAAAATATCTTATAGAGTATTACAGTACTATGGCACGCTTTACGAACTACAATATGTCCAAATTGACCGCTACATAGCCAAAAACAATGATGTTCCATGAAATATCCCTTCAATGCATTTTAGCAGTGAAAGCGTGAAATACAAGCTAGCCTGATCCAATCAAAAGTGATCTAACCATTTCTGATATGGAAATCAAGGCGTTATGTCATATGACGGTGAATCAAGCGATTGGCGCAAAGTGAATATCTGAGTGAATTTTTGCAATACAGCGTTTGATTACGGTGTGTAGGGATTCAAAACGGTTTGTTCTAGGTCTGAAGTATCATTTGGAAGAATCTGTGAAGTGGTGAATCATTGGCCTCTTAGAAGTTGGGTAAACAATCATGAAAGCTAAGAGATGCGTGAATATCTCAAGAATTTTCAAGTTTCTACGTTACATCCAGAGGTATAGAACTGTTGTAAGGAGGCGAAGAATCTATGAAGTGGTGAATCGTTGGCCTCTTAGAAGTTGGGTAAACAATCATGAAAGCTAAGATATGCGTGAATATCTCAAGAATATTCAAGTTTCTACGTTACATTCAGAGCTATAGAACTGTTGTATGGAGACCTGGATAAAATCGTAAACGAATAACAACTGCTTCTCAAGACCGATATCTGGCCATAACTACCCGTCTACTGCTCGGCAGTTAAGTTCATAGCTTGCAACCGCCATTTGAATTGTTGCATCACCGTAAACTGTATACAGAAGGCCTAATGAAAAAGGCCTTTATGCCAGAAAGCCAAGGGTATGTCTTCACAGCAAAAGAGGGATCGCTTTAATTGGTGCAAAGAAAATCAGAAGTGGAGTAAATACCTATGGCCTCATGTTCTCTTTGATGACCAATGAAGGTTTAGATTAATATCTGATTCTAATTGTGTTAACATCCTAAAGAAGTCAAGAACGCGAAATGGAAAGTGATCCTTTCAGTAATGCAGTTGTGATGGTATGGTAAGGAATAATAATCGATGGGCGTACCCCCCTACATGTATTTAAGAGCGGATTTATAAAGAAAAGGTTTTTAAAACCTTATGTGAGGCTTTTCAGAGAAGCACATAGATCTGACGTTTAATTTACGGACTATAATGCTCGTTTAAACCGAAGAAACCTCGTTGAATCCCTTGAAAATAAAGACATGGAGCGAATACCGTGGCCAGCAAAATCTCCTGATTTTTAGCCGATGGGACTATCCTGAAAAGCAGTTCCATGAAAAAAACCCTTCTCCTAGAGACGTAAACGCCCTGAAAATCCTAATGTTGATGGAGCGGAATTTAAATTTCCCAAACTGTCATTAACAGCATTATATCCAGCAGGAAAATACGTTGTGGTATATACGTATAATTCAGGGAAAATCATATTCCATTATTATCCATATTAAAACTATAAGCCTTAATTTTGTTTGTTTTATTCATTTTTTTCTAAGCTCGTCTTATAGTATTAGTATTACCATTTTTATTGTTTCATGCTATGGTTTTTCATCATATGCAGTGCTCTTATATTTCTTCCTTGTGCGTCGTAAAAAGGAAATACTGTAATCGTGAAATATTTCAGGTATTATATTCAACGGAAATATTCATTTTGACATCCATCGAATGAAATTTAACGATGGTTTTGCGGAACATCTGTACGTAAGGGCAGAATAAAAGGCTCTTTCCCCTAAAACAATTTATAAAACTGATTTAAAATGGATTCTGAAGAGATTTTTCGTGACGTCTGTGCCTGCTTACGTATGTACGAACGTATGTATGTATGTATCTTGTGTAACTTAAAAAATGAGTAACTCACAACGTTGAAATTTTGTATATAGGACTGCTATATCATGTAGATGCTCACCTCCTGTTTTCGCTGCAATCGGTGCACCAAAAATATATAAATATATGTACATAGATATCTGCTCTGTTACTTGGCTCAGTGAGCTTGCAATATACATTAGGATTTTTGAAGCAGGAGTTTCGAAAAAATGAGCAAGCCTTCGCCAGGACTCGGAACACCGGACCTCTCTGTTACGCATCGAACGTGCTGACCACTACACCACAAAGCCATGCGAAGAAGGCGGGAGAAATATCTTATATACTCCCCCTTTTAAAGGGCGATTGGGGATTAGAGGCCAGAAGCCCCAAATCATGGTGGTCGAGATTTTTCATCATCCACCACCTTTTTTAATTCGGGCGCCGTTTGTAGTGTCATTGGGTTATTTATTTGGAAGCAGGAGAGATGAAAAATGAGCAGCGCCTTCGCCTGGAATTGAACCACGGACCTCTCGATTACGCGTGGAACGTGCTGATCACTACATCCCGAAAGCATGCGAAGAAGGCGGGAGAAATACCTTATAAGCTCAGTTTCGTTATTCTTATATGTTTGTAAGTTGTGCATTTTTTGCTTAAAAAATGATTGAATTATGTTGTTCTTATCTTCCGATTAAGGCCTTTATGCCTTTAGGTAGCCTGCATGTTATAGTTGTAGAATTATCAAAAACTTAAAAGTTGCTTAAGTGTGACTAAGCCTAATTTTTGTTTACGATAGCAGCCATATTTGTTCGCATTTGAAACTTAGCAATATAGTGGGTTTGTTTCCAATCCGAAGAAACTAAGCTTCTCAACAACAGAGATAAGGTCTTCTTTTATTATTCCCAATTAAATTATGCTTAATCCATTCTGGAATTATCATTTAAGTTATCCCATATATTGATTCAGCGTAGCGTCCACAACAAATTAAGTCTACGCCTTCAGTGTCCTTTTGCCAAGTGAGATCAAAGTAAACTTTCAGTTTTGTGCACCGAAAAATCTGCCTTGTTGCCCGTTGGCCGAATTGCTTGCTTCTGCTTAGGAACTGTAATTTTAATTTTATTTTTTAAAAATTGTATTAACTGTATTTGGTGTTTTATGTTTTTTGTATATCTTTCCATTTTTAATATAGATATTTTGAGATTTTATGCATTTTTGTCTTGTCGCGAAGTGAGAAATGAATTAATTGAATGTGAAATATATCTCCAATGAAATTTGATGAAATAAATTTAGATGAAAGACAGGAAAAAAGGGCGTATAATTTAATATTCCGTACAAGGAAGTTATGTGGTGTACGCATCAGATTTTTTCCTTTGTATTTATGTGTTTATTCCTTTGTTATTGTGTATCTTATGTTCCACAGAAATTCATAAAATTATAGTTCACAGTTTCTGAGCAATCCATGATTTCATGCATGTAAAGTTAATTTTAAAAAAGTCATCGATTTAACTTTGGTTTTCATTTAAGTCTGTAAAAATGCATTATCCTGTTTCGGATTTCATAGGCTTGAGTTACAATTTGTTGGGTGATTTTTCAGATTCCATTATAAGCATTTTAAAGTGCTGTAAATGTTATCCTCAGAGGTAGAAACGCGAATTCATCAAGAAATGTAAATCAATTTTCTTAAATCCAATAAGCTTTTGAACAAAACATGTCTGAATTTAAAGCTGTCAGAATATCGTTCAACTTTAATTTGAAATAAATATACACACGTATGATTTACGTTCGATTTTTAATAATGAAAATAATGAAAAATAATAGGGATTCTATCTAAATATTGATGAATCTGCTTCGAAAAACTGCCATATCTGTATTACACTCAGCAATTTTTTGCATTATTCGTTAGATGGAATATGAAAATGTCCCATACTAAAAGACATTTTGGATTCTTTCAGGCAACAAGACGCTTTCTCCAAAATGTTTTATCCTCAACTTTACACCGTTTTCATCCATCCATCCTTTCTCATAGGCATGAATGAAAACACCCTTTCGGGAATTACATTTCAGCATCGCCTTTCTTTTAAAATTAACCATGGGTTTTAATTGTGCCGTCTGCTAAGAGGGAAAGCACTGCGCTGAGATGAAATTTTTTGTGACCTGTTTTTTTATTGAACCGTTTTTGTTTTTTTCACATTAGTTGTTTTATTTTCTATCATATCAAACATCACTGGAGTCTCATTCATGTTTCCAACAACAGCAAATACTTTTTTTCCGCTTCAAAGGTCAATAACATACGTCTGAAGCTTATCAGTTTGTGCCCAAAACTTTCGAAAGCCTTTACGAAACTTTTGCTTCTTCTCTTAGAACTGAAATATTCGACACCATAAATCGACTACACCAACTGAAAGCTGCTCTGAGGTTTTCGTTTTCATTTCTATTCTTTTTTTGCCCACTTTAAGGCAAATAAACTTAGTAAGGTTTTCTTACTACAATTAGTCTCTTCTGTCGATTTTCAAGAACCCAGTTCTCAACATCTTCTTTTAGGATAGGCCATTTTGTTACTCCTTTACACGAAGCGTGTTTACTCTTTGGCATATTTACTACTGTGACTTTATTTTTCTTCCACATACGTGTGGAGCTTTCACCAACACCAACATGATTTCTAGTTTCTTTATCAAACTGAAAGGCTTTGCATTTGAAACCAGACTTGTTTTGTTTCCTTTGCTAAGAGTCATATTTACTACTAAAAGGAACTCTATAGAACCATATATCTATAGAACTCTATAGAAATATAGATCAACTATATTTCAATTAAAGCAGATACTATTTTATAAAGCCTTCGATGTTTATTTTAAAAGCGTGGCTTTAAATGTTAACAGAAAGAGAAAGCACCTGCTCTAATTCCATGAATTCATTTAGGTCGGAAGTGCATTCTTAGGATATTAATGTTTCACATTCACTGGAGAAAACTCAGTGATCTAAAAGAAATATGTTGTTACTCAACGAAGAGAAAATCAACAAACTCCTCAGTTTAATGAAAATTCCACTACTCAAAAAATATATTTTTCACATGCAAGTGTTGCCATTAATGAAAGAGTAATTTATTAGTCCAAAGAGCAATTTGCCAAGAAGGACTATTAATTTCGTTTTCGTTTTTTGCGTTGTATCACTAAAAACGGCGTATCACTTTTCAAACTGTTGCCATCAAATATTATCTCCCTATGTTATATTTAAAGAAAATAAATAATGAAGAATCTGCATAAATGCATATACGTTTCTCGCATTGTGATAAAACAACGGTACCTAGCGCCATCCAATTTTGAATAACGTAATCTTCAACCGAATATAGGCATCTGGAAGCTCTAATATGGAAATTTGCTTTATTATCGATTTCATGTTTTGTAACATTTTAAAGAATTTTTGATTAACAATCTAAACGATTTCAAAGCGAGGAATGGCAACACTGTACGAAAAAAAAAAAACATTTTTATCTCCATCGCGTGAGACTGTGTATCAGATATTCTAAACCTATGCTCAATTTAAAATTATTTTGCGATATTGTTCTTGAACTGAATTTTGTGGTTTAAGTGCGAAGAACATGATATTTAATAAATAAAGGTAACCCACAAAACATTAAAAAAAGGCCCCTTTGGCCGTAATACAATTTGTTTTTCATTTTTTTTTCTTTTTCTTTTCTTTTTTTTTCAAATATAATCTATCTATTACTGATTAACAAACTCGGCGATTTAAACGCAATAAAGACAATTAATTATCCATCTATATTATTATTAATTAGTCGCTAGAACCGTGAAATGGCGTTAGCTGATTAAAATCATTATTTTTTTTCTTTTTTATAGATATTACTTCTTGCTATTTTCATTCTTAACAATATCCACTAAAGAATGAAGCGAGAATGTTGCTTTTAAATATTTGAACAGCCAGCGAGGCTGTTACTGATGAAAAGAGAAGGATACAATGGCCGCCGAGATGTCGCCAATTTTATCGACACTCCTTGCCGATGATTCACTTCGCTGTATAAACTCTCCTCCAGAATTAGTTTGCGATGACAGACAAACGGGAGTACCTTAAACAAACTGCGCACAAGGACAAATAGCCTGAGTGGTGTTATGATATTCAACTATTTAATCAGATGCAAGGAAATATTCCGAAAATTTACATAACGCTTTGGAATGTAGAGAATAATATTATTTATGATGGTTAGTTCAATGGTAACGCAGTGATATGAAAATTTCGAACAGGCTTCATAGATAATAGTTAAGGCACAAAATAATTAACAGGAATTTAAACTAGTGTACTAATTGCTCGTTAGTAAGGAATTTAAACTAGGGACGGATTTATTGAAATCTTTATGAGTCATTGACCTATTCGGAGACAAATATGCGATTTTCTTCTATGGTATTAATTGTATTATAGCGTATTTAAATGTTCTTTCACAATAGGTTTTATCTATTGATTTCGCCATTTGTTTCATAATACGCTAAGGTGAATTTAAATAGGCTATAAAGTGTTTTCTCCGACTTTCCTGCATGCCTTCGTGGTGGAATTGGAAGCATACTCGACGCCTATTCGACAGGTCCAGGGTTTGTATCCCGGCGGCATATAAGCAAAATGTACACTGCTAGGACAACGGCTTGAATTTGGCCAATGACAGTCCAGATGAAGATCACCATTAACTCCGCCCACACAAGTGATATCATACACAGTCCAGTCACATTAATGTGACCACCACATACTTTCCATGTCAGAGTTAAATAACCAATCACAGAAGGCAGGTGGCAGCACAGTGCAGTTGAGCGTATATAAAGGGTGTGTGAGGGCTTCGGAAAACATTTCAATCGTTGGCGTAATGCAGAAACGAAGCGATTTATCCGACTTCCAAAAGGGCATGATCATTGGCTTTCGGGCCAAGGGTGGAAGCATTTCCGAAACGGCTGAGTTTGTGAACTGTTCGCGTGCCGCCGTGGTAAAAGTGTACCGTGCATGGCAAAATGGGACTGTCCAAAATCAGCGACGTGGCAAATGTGGTGCACCACGGGCCATAGATGACAGAGGCGAACGACGGTTGCGGAGATGCGTTCGGGCAGATAGACGGGCTACCGTTGAGCAACTGACCACCAAAATGAACCAAGGGGCTACCAAAAGTGTCTCCCAAAGTACTATTCAGCGAACATTGCTGCGTCTGGGCCTCCGAAGCAGACGCCTGGTTCGTGCACCTATGCTGACTGCTGTTCATCGACGGCGAAGGCTAGAATTTGCACGCCAGTACAGCAGCTGGACGTCCACTGAGTGGCGACAGGTTGCGTTTTCGGATGAATCGCGTTTTATGCTCCATCGGACAGATGGACGTTGGCGTATAAGGCGTGAAACCTCTGAAAGGAACCACCCTGCAACCATTGCCGGAACGGTCCAAGCTGGAGGCGGGAGCATTATGGTCTGGGGAATGTTTTCCTGGCATTCTCTAGGTTCACTGATCATTGTGGAAGGCACAATGGATCAATACAAGTACGCATCTGTCCTTGCGGACCATGTTCACCCCTACATGCGCATTGTTTTTCCTCAGGATGATGGCATCTTCCAGCAGGACAATGCGAGGTGCCATACAGCTGCCAGTGTACGTGCGTGGTTCGAAGAGCACCAGGATGAGTTTACCGTCCTCCCCTGGCCAGCAAACTCACCTGACTTAAACCCAATCGAGCATCTGTGGGACCATCTCGATCGAGTTGTTCGCGCCATGGATCCTCAACCGCGTAATCTAGCGCAGCTGGCCACGGCATTAGAGTCGGCATGGCTCAACATCCCAGAGAACACCTTCAGGGACCTATGTGACTCTCTTCCTGCACGTCTCGCAGCAGTCCGCTCTGCGAAAGGTGGTTATTCTGGCTTTTGACAGATGGTCACATTAATGTGACTGGACTGTGTATGTAATCTTGAGATTTTTGTGGAGGTGCTTATTTCTAATGAAATATGACATTTCATTGATTTTATAAGATATTTGTTTTGAAGTGTTTGTAATTTTCGGATATTTCTGCCTTTTAAGTTTGCACATGTAACACGCTCATATGGGATTGATAACTTGTTAAAATTATTCTTTTTCTCGCCAGCCTAAGTACAGAGTAACTACTTAGAATGAATTTATCTTAATATTTCATGTTCTATGTACACCTGAAAAGAAAATGCATAAAAACATTTTAATATGAATGAAATTCGTTCATTCTTTCTAACCAACAACCAATTCGTAAGTAATTCTTTTGATGCTAAACCAGGAAACAAAACCTTTTGACATTTCGGGTATGCAAATATCAATAAAACGATTAACGTGGCAATAACATATCGTGTCAATTATCCTAACCTGAAACAAAAAAAAGTTGCCAACAGCAGCTATTTATTTAAAATGCTGACATTAACGAAAAATTTTCGGCATACAATGACGGCACATTCAATCGCGTGCTTTCTTCAACGTCAGAATGTGACCTTGATTTTTATTTACAGCGGGCGAGATTGTTACCACTCGGAAAAAGAGTGCAAAAATTAGAGATTTTAATTAATATCTCGGCTGATTAAAGTCGTACGAAGATGAGAATCGTCAAAATGGCTTCCAGAATTTTTTTGAAATCTGAAGGTACCTCTTTCGAACCTCATCTCCCCGCCCTTCCGGAGAAGATGATGTCACAAACAAACATACAGTCAGACAGACGCCCACAGATTTTAATAGTATAGCTATCGTACGTTTCCCCTCCAGACATCCCGTGAAAGTCTTTTGATAAATAGATTTATTTATGAAAGTAATATACATTTATTTATGGGTGAAAGCTCTGAGATAAATGAATTTATTGAAACCTCCAATTTCCTAGCTCCAAACTTATAAAATTTATTTTAAGAAGTTTTAATGCAAAGAAGTTTAATTACTTAACGATTACGTTTTAAATAGCCGACCATATGAAAGGGAGAAGATATTATACAAGTTATGAAGGCTCAACCTTACTAGCTCTCTGTTAATCATTGACTATTAATTTACTGAAAGGGCTACTAAATCTTTAGCAATTTATCGCAGAAACATTTCAGAGTAAACATAAGATGCAAATTATTTATGTGGCCAATTGGGAAGTTATTTATTCAGTTCAATTATTTGCATAGTTACTGAATTAAAATTTTAGTTTTAAAGAACGAAAATTGGAAATATCATTACTGTGTCAGGACTGAGTGTTCTGTGCGTGTTCTTGGCAAACATCTTAAAGTAACTCCTTGAAGTCCTTAAGTCCTGATCTGGAACAGGGAGCTGAATACAGCTATGTTCTGGTTGTAGATACTGTGCTTCAGTTGTATAATAACTGCACTTGAAAGGGATTTAAAATCCTCTTTTATTAAATCAATATTATTTACAAATCACTTCCCAACTCGGGAGGGATACAGAAAGTAAAAGACCACACTTGGGTCTAAATGAACAATCAGATAAATTTAAACTAAAAGCTAAATAGAAATTTAATTGATCTTTGCTCACAGAGCTCTTCGCGGAGTTGGCCTCTAACTAAATGGTGCGTAGCAAGAATTACTAATACTAGCGCACTTGGATTTATTTCAATAAGCAATCACGTAGTAAGCACTATGGCTTAGAATTTAGCTGCTAGCTGGTCAGGCGAACGTCGAACAGAATGACCGTGTTCTGAGACTTAAAGCTCTCTTCACTCTAAGAGGTTTCTACCTCTGGTTTAAATAGTACTTGGCTCTACTTCAAATTAGCATACGCTGAAAACGCGCGCTTCTTCTGACGGGAAGTTGAAACGGAGAAGAGATAGAAAGATTTAAATTAAAATAAAACTTTGTTAGTTTAACTAAAACCTTACAACTGTAGAGCCGAAATTCCCCCTACTGTAGAATGGAAATTCAAAATGTACTGCAGGTACGAATACAGGAAACTCTGCACTCAATTGCGTAACTATCAAACGATTTTCTAAAGGAAATAAACACTTTGCAGCTCATGTTTCTGTGAAACTAATGAAAATTTAAAAAATTTTACTCTTATATCTACGTTGTCTTTTTACTTACCTATTTTTTATTCAGTTATGTCGCGAGAAACTTTTACAGCAGACCCACTGCAATCAGTTAATCTGTACGTCCGCTACATCTCCTTAAACATGCGTTGTACTCGTAGTTACATTTCCTAGGCTTTGTTAAACTGAAACATAATAGAGAAGGAGAACAAAACTTAAAATGAGAAGTAATTAACTGAATATTATAAATTCGAATCTGAGAATAGTTCATACTAATGTCTAACTGTTCAACCAGGCTGTGTCTCTTCTTTTACGCTAAATTAGTTTTTACGCTTCTGAGCAAACGATGAGAATCAACACAAGGAAGACCTGAAAGCAAAAAAGAAAACAAAATTTTAATTAGCTTATCATTGCAAACAAAATACGGCATTTGTATATTTCGAATCATTATCTCTGGTTTTCGAGACCAGGAAAAATATTAGAATTACTGACATTAACTGTGAAATCGCATCAAATTATTCACATGTAACAGAACTCCATATTATTACCGAAGCATTCGAAATGGAATCTGAATTAATATGACAACCCCATTGCCTGGTATATGGCTGTATCTGTATGATTTCGAATTGGAATCTGAATTAATATGACACCTTCATTACTTGGTATATGGCTGTTTCTGTGTGATTTCCCACATCAACTTCGTTGCACTGCTGTATAGCACGCATAGGTCAGTTAATCATAGTACGACATATTGCTGATGACTGACTTCTGTGTACTTCAGTAGATGATTAAATTGACGTTGAAACACTGCCAGTTCATCAAACAAAAAGCACAGCAATGAACTTTAGAACATTTCAGTTGCAATAAAATTAAATTGACAATGTAATAAATTAGTTAAATTTAATCATAAAACGAGGTTTGATACTATGGGAGACTGGGGGTTACCACTGTGTTAAGTGACACATCTGACTCCGTATAATGATTGGTACATTTGGGAGGTTGCGTAATACTTACTGCGATATTGAACTCAAACACGTTTATTACAATTACGAGAAGCTCTTTACAAATATATATAATTCCTGACTAGTACAGAACAGTTATTGAAGTGAATTATAGTCCTCGTGAGGAGCCTGCCAGAGAAGGTCTCTCTGGTCAAGCGTCCAAGAGTGTTCTAGGTCTCTCTAGTCCAGAATTCAGGAGCCTCATGCGATCTTGTTCCGATCATAAAAACCTTCAGACTGATTTAGCCACGCCTCGTTATTTTTTCAGTAATATTTTACATTCTCTGATTTGTCACACCTGGAAAGATAAAAACAACAGCATTGGTCCGTCAGCCGTCCTGAAATCGAGAGGATTTGACGACAGACGCAGTGAAGAACGGCAAAATCTCTTGATAGTGCTCGTGAAGTTATGTCTGTTGTATCGTCAACTGGAACGAATTATTGTGTCTACGATGTCAGAATATGTTGTCGGGCACTTCATAAAAGCTTGGGAACAGTGACTTGCGGGGATTGCACACACGAGTTTCTCATCTTTGTGTGGTTCGTCGCAACATTATTTATCTCTACTATGTCTGCCACAGAATAAAATATAGTTTACAACGATTTTACGGGTAACAGTTATCACAAAATGTCAGTTAGATTGTATGATACACCAGTAATGTTATATTATACACTGGTGTGCAAAAATTAAGGACGAGACTGTTTTTTCAATATAACTTTGTAAAAAAACTTTCCAAATCAAAACATTTAATACCGTAAGATCCCCAATACGTAAGGACATGAGTAATGTAAGCAACACTTACTAAAAGAGAAATCAGAGGGATAAAAAGAAGCTTTATTGAAAAAGTAGCATGGAGCGTAATGCGACTGAAGGCCGAAACATCCCTGTGACGGGTGTCCAGCAAGAAACATCCGATCTTTAATAGGGGATATGATCTCCCCTGACTGCTAGGCAGGTTTCACATCATTTGTGCATGCTGGATATGTGGTTGTTAATGAGCTGTTGACCAATCGCAGTTTCGGAATCGTTACTGGCGATAAGTTACGTGCTGCCACGGGTCTCCCTAGTAAGTTCCGTACATGCTTGACGGGATTTAGATCCTGAGACCTTGCCGACCAATCCCTGTGTTCAATATCTTCACTCTCCAACAGCTCTTCGACAGTAACTGTGCGATGAGGTGGAGCTTTGTCGTCCATGAAGAGGAACTGAGGACCCACAGCCCTTGTGAAAAGACGCATGTAAGGAGGAAGAATCTCGTTACAATAGCAGTCCCAGGTGACGAACCTCCTTGGGAGATATTAAGGTCGGTCCGGCTACCAAGCATTATGTCTGCTCGAACGAGAATTCCGCGACCTCCAAAACAGTCCCTTTTGATGATGTTGAAGGGGTTATTGCGTGTTCCCCGCTCTGTCCAGATGTGTATGTGTCTAGAATCGCAACTCAGACTAAATCTGCTCTCATCTGTAAAGAGTACTCGTCCCCATTCATTGTCTCTCCAATTCCGGTGTTCCCGGCACCACAGAGAACGCCTTCTCCGATGGGCAGGCGTTAGAGGTACACACCGTACAGGGCGTCGTGCAAACAGACCACCACCGTGCAGTCTTCTGGCCACGGTAAAACGCGATATCGGTCGTCCAGTCGCCTGTGTCGTGTGTCTAGCGATTTCTCCCGCTGTCTGCCGCCTGTTTCTTCTGGCCTGTAAGGCAATATACCGGTCATCTGCGGGTGTGGTTCCTCGTGGACGACCACTACTAAACCCCCGGATAGCTGTTCCTGTAGTTTGAAATTGTCTTCAAAGTCGTGAAACGATGCTGTGAGCAATTCCGAACTCTGCAGCCACACTTGTCACACTGCGGCCTTCCTCAAACTTCCCAATGATTCGACCTCGGGTAAAAGCATCCAGATGTCGTCTAACAGATTGATTATTCGCCATTTCTCGCCGAGGCAGCAACTCGGTGTAATTTTAGCTGCTATACGGCGTGCTATCTCTTTGCCAGAAATACTGATCTTACACCGACAACATGCTTTATACTACTCAGACACTCCCCCATTACGTCTACCTGCATATCTGCGCATGTGCTACCGTACATCACCTTACTTAATCTCCTGATTGGTCTTTCTGTCCGCTCTGCCTCTTCGTTCAGCTGATATGCTAATTTTTCGACTTCGTCCTTAATTTTTGCACACCAGTGTATATGTCACTATATAAAGGGGAAAAATGTCCTTCATCTGCGCATCTTTCCTACAGAAGAATAAAAACCAATTTCTCTAATAGTCGCGCTTTTGGCTTTTCAGCTGCACAATATGCTAGAATTCAGTCATATTTTTCTTGAATTAAAAATTATTTCCTGAGCGAGCATGATATGGGTGAGGCAAAATTTGAAACAGAACTGGACAAACAACTAGATAACAAATTTATGCAGTTCTGCGTAATTTCTGATATAAATCGAAACACTGATCGGAAATACCCGTATGATGTAAAATCGCGAGTAACTTAGAAATTGTTCATTACATATAAACTAATGCTGTATTCATGAATATTTGTATTTTTTATTCATACACATAACCCTGTAGAGTCATAAGGGTATTTTTAATCAGGGCGATATCAAAAATCTAGAATGCCCTTGCTGGGTCTGGAACCTGGACCTCTCGATTTTCAGCAATAAACCAGATTTTGTGTAACATTTGTAGAGACATTAGGTTATTTCGGAAGCAAGAGCAATGAAAAAGGAGCAATGCCCTCGCCGGGACTCGAAGCACGGACCTCTCGACTACGCGTCGAGTGTGCTTAACCATTACGCAACGAAGGCATGCTGAGAAGGCGGGAGAAATACCTTATATACTCCCCTTTTTAAACGGCGACTGGGAACGGCGACTGGGGATTAGAATCCCAGTCGCCAAATACCGGTGGTGAAAAATCATCATCCACCACCTTTTTTTTTGTTCGGGCGCCACTGTTGAGACATAAGATATTTTTGAAGCAGGAGTGATGAAAAATGAGAAATGCCCTCACCAGTACTCGAACCACGGACCTCTCGAATACGCGTCGAATGTGCTTAACCATTACACCACGAAGGCATGCTAAGAAAGCGGGAGAAATTCCTTATACATTTTAAAATTAAATTTTCATTTCTAGGAGGTGGATATAAATTATATATATGTATATATAATTTGATAGTGAATTGGTTTGTTCTCTTTGACAAGTCAATTAATCTACGATCAATGACAATAGCTACCTTTTCAGTACTTTAAATTCTACTTTTTATTTTTACTGTTCAAAATAATATTTCTATACAGCTTTTAAATGCTTTTTCTACAATAGAAGTCTAAACAACCTTAAATACTGACTTAAAATACGCTTAAAATACTGAGTAAAATGTTTTCCCAACAATTCATCGTTTAATTAAATTTCTGTTCCTTGGAGATGATATACGAAAACCTTTTTCTAATAATACGTATATATATGAGACTGAGTATGATTGCCGTTCATTGCATTAAACGTACTCGTAGCAGCAAATCGAAAGAAGGGATTGTGCTCTTCTCTTTGTAATTCGGTTTCTAATAATCTTTTATCCGTCTTTGTTTTCAGGAGCTGTACGTGACCATCGTCGGCGTACATGCTTAGTCAGATGCATCACCCGAGTTATATAGCATCACGTATCCCAAACATTCAAGTGAACAGAAAAATAGAATGACGCAGTTTGTCATTACTCACAATTATTTTACATAATTTTCTCAATAACCACGGAACGCAGAGTTTTGGAGACTGTAGCAGTCATACATAATTGCTGTTATGCTTGAATCTTAAGACTTTAAGTTTAGAACTAATTAAATTTTCCGAAATGATCAGCAAGTTAAACAAAATCCCTGCTTTAATGGACTTTAAAATTAACTGGCCTGGATAAAAATCATTTCAATAGTAGTATGAAAGATTTTAGCATTTTAGCTTTTGCAGTCTTTATTTCTTGGATGTCTTCAGGAACAGGTAAATTAACCTATCATAATTTTAAAGGTAAGCAAAAGGAGAAAATTCTAAAAGCTATTGCCTGAAAGTAAATATGATATCGAAGTTCCAAGCAAAAAGAGAAAAATTCTAAAGGCAATCGCCTGAAAGCAAATTTGATACCTATGTTCCAGAGTTTAAAAAAAACTTTAATAAAAATTAATTACTCAAAAGTAACGCAAAAAAATTAAAAACTAAATGTTGTTATTCAAGAAATTCAACAGCTAAAAATTATAACACGTAAAAAATAAAAACCATTTTAAGCACAAACTAAATTAAAATAAAACACAAGAAAAAATTACAAAGAATGTCAGTACATGGCAATTTAGCTTAAGTCGAGCTTGTTGCGGACTTATCAAGGGAAAAGCCCAACATCTCGTGCATAGCTAAACTCCATTACGCATTTCGTCAAACGACAATAATTGAGACAAAAGCGAAAAGACTTTAACAGATAAAAATAGATAAAATTCTACATAATACCGTAGGTCTCAATTCTTATCGTTTCTTTTCCCGACGCGCCTGCATAAAATTTAAAACAAATAAAAGTACTACTGATTAAACGTTACAAAAACTTGGTAAAGCTACTGTACACATAAACAAAAGTTTCCAGTTAGGCATGAGTCATAAATTACATAATTTTAAGTGAGATTTACTATCATAATTTTAGATATTCATTTTATGCATATCATTTAACAGATAAAGTATTCTCGAAATAACATATTTCTATCTGTCTTTGAACTACACGGAGTTTCAACGAAATAAACACACTATTAGAAATTAATTCATCCAAATCCAAGAAAATCCTGAAAAAAATTACTATGGCCGATTTTTGAAGCGTCTAGGAAACACTGTACTGATTTTTGGATGTATAATATTTACAATATTTATATTATTTATTATTATTATAAAACGTTTCCTAAAAACCTTTGTAGAGTCATTAGATTATTTTGAAGCAGAAAATGTAAAAAATGAGTAATGCCGTCGTCGTGCACTTCTCGAATACGCGCCGCGTGTGCTACCATTACACCACGAAGGCATGCTGCAAGCAGGGAGAAAATACCTTATATACTTCCCCTTTTAAAGGGCTACTTGAGATTAGGGGACACAGCCGCTACATCCTGGTGGTGACGACGATTGTTCACCGTCTTTTAGTTCGAGTGCCACTGTAGAGTCATTAAAATTTTTGTTGCTGGAGCCATGAAAAATGTACAATACCCTCACCGGGATTCGAACCCTGAACCTCTTGAATACGCGTCGAGTTTGCTTCCAATTGCACGTCGAAGGCATGCGGAAAGGAAGGAGAAAATATCTTATAGCTTGAGGTAGTTTACTTTAAAAACCGTTTTTAAAAATATTAACTGATTATGTTTCCAATCTTTTCCATAAATAGGTAAACTGATTAAATTTTTAAAACGATTTCAGAGAAACAAATTATGGGTTATAGTGCTAAAATTCTTCAATTCCAAATTTTACTCTGTATCATGAAACAGGTAAAATATGTCCAGAGAAAAGAATGAAATATTTCAACATGAATTTTATATTATTTTAACTTAAATTTCGAACATTTTATTAAGTGTGGAAATAACTAGGTATGTTCAACTGTTTAAGATGGAATAGAATATGAATATTTTAAAATTTCGAACATTTTACTAAGTGTGGAAATAACTAGATATGTCAATTGTTAGAGATGGAATAGAATATGAATAGAGATGCATCCATCGCTAAGCCTAAAGGAAACAATGCATAGGGTGCGAAGTAATCAACTAAATTAAAGGATAAATACGAACACGGGATGAAGCATTTACTAGAAGCTGATCAATTTAACCTTGGAGCTTTCATGTTAACGTCACAGGATATGATTGATGAATTCAATACAACGGTTTGAATATGGAATGTCGAACTGAAATTTTAGTCTTCGTAAAATGATTGAACTGGGATGTACATTGCTTAGTATTTTTCTATTCATGTGACTATCAATCAGAGGAAGGTAATTTTCATGTTCGGAGTAGTTTGCAATGTTTTATATAAAATCATAAAAGCTTATGTATATTATTTTAAACTTAGTTTAAGCTTTTAATGTAAACGTAAAGGCAGATTTCAGAGCAAACAAGAAAAGCATATTCGTAAGTACTTAAGTAAGCTTAACATGGTTTATACTCAGATTGCTTACTGTAAAAGCACTTTCAGGATTTTCTCTTTTGTTTGGAATGACAAATGGGTTCAGAAAATACGTCAAGATTTACCATGATCTAATGAAATAAATTTAAATGTATTTATATTATACACGGGAACCTAAAAATTAGTAAATACTTTTAAAAAATTGTAATTAAGCGAATTTGGAATTTGTACATGAGTAATACATAGAATCAACAGGGAGGAGAAATTCTATTATGCAGATTTTACGACTATTAAGTCCATAGGTCAGCAGTTCATCTGGAAACAGCCTAAGCGATGTAATAATAAATATTTAGCATTTCAGGCTTTATTAGCGAACACTACGTTAAGATGAACCTATACAAAGACAGCAAAACCATCATAGAGTTGCTTGATATTATAAATTATTTCTCTCGCCTTCTTAGCATGCCTGAATGGTGCAGTGGTCAGCACGCTCGGCGCGTATTCGATAGGTCCGTGGTTAGAGTCCCGGCGAGGACACTGCTCATATTTCATCTCTCCTGCTTCGAACTGAGCTAATTACTACATAATACTAGATACTATAATTACAATATGTCTTGGCGAACAAATCCTTTAAAACTGAAAATGACGAAGCGTTAGTTCTACATATGCAAGTGACTTCAGACAGTGCTCCAGCTGATAATCACAGTATTTTAGTTGCAGGTATCTATAATATCAGTCATATTGGAAAATTTATCTTATACTCAAATCCTTCCAGAATATTAAGAATATTTATTATAACAATATGGGGTGATAATCATCCATCCTGCAATATGGGGTGAGCCTCCATTCTACATGAATGTTGCAAAATTCAATACTAGAGCTCCCTTCTAGGTTATGAAAGAGAAGGCAGTTTTTAAGAGGTTAGTATAATGCATATTTAACATTGATAACTTAAAAATAAGCCACATATTTGAGAGTCTGATGTAAAACACTTGTCTAATGGATATAACTGCTACTAAATTTTTACATTTGTTGTGCTCAATATGCAAATTTTGGTCCGACGAGAAATGATGGGAACGCCTATTCAAAACATACGAGAAGCGCTACATTCTAGGCAAATCAAAACAAATACCGCTTTTCCAGTTTGGATCAGATATAAACAACTATTGTAGAAAGAGGTTAATTCTGTATAAACATTACTTTATTTCTTTTTATTTTCTTTTCTGTGATACCTATACAAACTTCAGTTTGTTTAATCATAATTTATCACTCTTAATAAAGCTTTTGACATCAGCATATCATATTCAGTTTTTAATTAAAATTTTGTTTATTATTTCAGGCATTAACTACAGTTAAACTTGTCTAGAAACACCATGCATGGTATAAAACAGTTTGATTTTCTGAAGAGGTTGTAAGATTGGTCTCTACTACTCCGCATAAAATAGCTCTAGATCCTTACACTGAACATGGCGAATTCTCGCACGGGCGTGAATAAATTACCAGCACAGAAGAAGGGTGAAAAGTAACCCTTTATGAATTCAAAGTTTAACAGAAAGACATGATCTTCGTACGCTACAAAACACCGTCAACTTACGGTGAGAAACTTAAATGTAGATTATAATTCAAGCCGAATCTAAAATAGAAGAGTGCTGGATTGACACATAAATTTACACCTAACAGGGGTGATGATAATCCGAAAGGGCCAAAAGGCTTGCTAACGTAACAGCGAGATAGCAACGAAACGTGCGCTGGCTAGCGAAAACACTCCTCTGAATAAACTCAGAGATTTCCCTGTTGAAATATTCACTTCACTTCACTTTAAATCCTAGAGAGAAAATACAAGGGGAAGTTGAGAGGTTCAGGAAAGGTATCAAACTTAAAATAAATTTATTATGCAAAATAAGGGAAACCCTACATCGTGACAGCCTTAACGAGATTATATTTAGAAGCAATACTTTTTTATCTTCTGAAAAATACTTGTTTCTTTCTGAGATGGTCATCTACGGAAGGGAATTATTATGAGATAATTATGTATTTTTGGTATTAATATATTTAACAGTTTTTTCAGAAATATTTAGGTCATCAATAGCGTCCTCTACTCCAAGTAAACGGGTTTTGTAAAGAGTTAGGAAAGCATACGCTATACATAATGACTATATACTTTGATTTCCGAAAAAAAAGGCGGAGTGATAAATTTCATAAAAGAAATTGCGAAAACTATTGAAATTGCGAAAACTTGAGGCATTTGCTGCCGTTTCTTTCAGCAGAAATTATTCATCTGCATTTCTTTCTCTCGAGGTACGCTTTGAAAGAAATACCATTGCATTCAACTCTTCCAGCGCTGAGCTTTATAACAGAGATTTTACGATACTTGGGTTAAAAAGAAATTTGTTACAGACACAAAAGTCTCGTCTAGGTCTAGATGACTGAAGCATCTGTGCTATAAGTCAGCGACTGCCCTTCTGTCTTTTTGCAGTTGGGTGTGAAAACAAAATACTTTTCCCTGGGCACATAGGAGAGCTGTTGTTATCCCTGTAGCCAAGCCTGGGTAAGTCCCGAATTATCGGTCAATTGCACTTACGAGTTGTATATGCAAGTTGTTTTAAGAAATGGTAAACAGCCGTTTAGTCTATTTCTTGGAAAAGCATAACATAATTTTTCGGATTTCGAAGGGGAAAGAAGACCACGGATAGCATGCTTCTTCTGGAAACATCTATTCGTAAAGCCGTTGCCAGGAAAAACTATCTTGCTTGTCTTTTTTGCCATCTAAAAAGCTTACGATAAGGCATGGAGATATAGTAGATTTCGTGATTTTCATGACAGTGACTTGCACGGCAACCTTTCATTTTTCATTTAGAAGTTTTTTAACACAAGTACTTTTCAACTAAGCATTGGCTCTGTTTTTGTCAGAAGTTTTCGGACAGGAAGTGTGCCTCAAGCCTGTGTGCTGAGTGTTACTCTGTTCAGCTTTAAAATAAACTCTGTATTAAAAGAACCTCCTCTCACCGTTTTAGGATCATTCATTATATGTTGATGACCGACAAGCTGCCAAGGGGCAGATACGAGGCAATGTAAAGAGGCAATTACAGATCGCTCTGAACAAGATCCAGGACTGGTCAGATAAACGAGGATTTATGGTTTCGAAACAGAAGACTGTTTCTGTGCACTTTTATAGAAAATGGTGTCTCCAATCTGAGGCTGAATTACAGCTTCATGGATCAATGATTCCAGTTGCACCTGAGTAAAGTTTCTAGGAGTGATGCTCGATCGCAAGCTGACTTTCCTTTCTCATGAGTGAGGAAAAAGTGTTTCAAAATATTAAATATCGTGGCGTAATGTTTTACATTTACGGAACACTGATCTGCTCTAGACTGGATTATGGCTCAGCACCGTAATGTTCAGCACGTTCTTACGTATTTTTGAAATTAGATCTCATTCATCATCAGGTTTTGCGGATTAGTTCTAGAGCTTTCAGAACTCACCTGTATGATGTTTGTATGCTGAGTGAGCAGTTGACTCTTCAGCATTATTACAGCATATTATTGCAACCTGACCATCCTACTAATCTTCTTTTGCCTGATGACATGTGTGACCTTCTTCATGAAGCACGACTTTTTGTGTGTCTTCATTTTCTCTGAGAGTTCGCTCTGTTGTTGAAGAGTATTGCATATCTGTTGTACATAGTCAGGCAATAAAGCATTTTGAAATACCACTCTAAGATAATGTGCAAATTCGGTTACTCGGTGTTTTTAGCCCTCTTGACAAAAAAAAATACTAATGACACCATTTATCAGCAACTTTTTTAGAGCACAGGGAAAAGTACAGCAGTTACACACTCGCAAGTCACTGTCATGCGGATGGTCTAAATCAGCTGATCATACCGGTATGTCGTTCATCATCAATAATCATATCGAAGGTAGATGATTGCATGGTGCTTGCTGTGCATGGTGCTTCTGAATTAACTGCCCTGTATTATGCTTGTGTGTTTATATCTAAGCAGAGAAGATTCATAATTTATTGTGATTCGTTTAGCACGCTAGAAGCTTAAGAAATACTATCTTTCACCTAAAATCCGTTTGTTGTTCTAAAGCTAAATTTAAATTTGAGAAATTATAAATATTGCATTCTTAACTGCTGAGCTCCTAGGCATGTAGGTACTAAGGGAACTGAGATGGCAGACATCCCAGCAAAGTCGTCTGTGGAAATATAGAGCCAAGCTGTTCCTCTAAGAGATATAAAAACTATCCTCAAGAAAAAAATTATTCATAAATGGCAGCTAATCTGGGATGTGCAGGTAAATAAAAAAATTGAAAAGAATAAACCCTAGAGAAGAGTATTGGGAGACTATAAATAACAGGAAGATATTTTAACTCGCCTTGGAATCGGTAATTTTCGGACCACTTATTATTATCCTCTCAAAGCTGAGAACGAGTCTTTGTGTTTAAAATGCAATGTTCAACTTTCTGTTCCTCACATCCTGACTGACATCCATATTTTAGGGGTCTTTGGTTAAATATTTTAATATCTACGACTTCCCTCTTGACCATTTAATTGGGAAAGAGGTCAGTACTAATCTATTTAAGTACCTAAAAGAAACGAGGTATTATTATTTGGGTTGAATTAAATTGATTTTAATGTGAGATATTGTATGCTAATATATCTTTATTGAATGTCATGTTTTTGTGATTTTATCCGTTTTTATGCTTGCATTCGTTCACCGCGTTTTAAACAACATGTATTTATCTAAGCATATTTTTGTAGCCATTAGTTCATTGGTCTTTAATTATGTGGGTTTAATTATTTAGAATTAATATTACTCGCATTTGGCGCAGTATAATCATTTCTGTGTTTTTGCGCTAGGAATTATATTAATCTGTTGTTGTTGTTGCTTATGACCACTTGCCTGACGTAGTCAGTCCAAGTCCATGAAATTCCTTGTGGTAAGGAGCGCTAGATTACGCCTGTCGTTGGCAACAGCTTGAGCACCTACCAGGTGACAGTGTGATTTGCCTCAGTTCGACCCCCAATTTCGATGGAGAGCACCCCAGGTGGAACAGATCCGAGGGTCTCCACCCCTCTCCTCTTCCACCAAACCACACGAGAGAACTTTCGGCTCGCCGCATATTTAAAGTGCCGCCATGCCGCATCGATATTATTATTTACAAACAGCCATGCCTTCTCTGGGATTCGAACCCAGGCCTTTCGGCACGGCAGTCAGCAACTTAAACCACTATACCGATTGGGCGGCTTATATCAACCTAAGCTAATCTAACAGAAACGTTTATGTATAGTCATGCAAATGCGTTTTGTAACATTTATGCAGATACTAAAATGCATGTATGGGTTTGATGCAGCATAGGTTTGAATAAATAACTGCAACATAAAATGTCTATTTATTATCCAAAACGAAGGGAAAAAATAATATACGAACCTGGTTCGGTCAAAGCAAAAATGTTGAAGTAACGGGTTTATGATTGCCTCAGGATTATCTTACAGTGGGAAACTGAAAAAAAGAATAATGGATAAAAGTGTTAAAATCAGCTCAACGTATTATCAAAAGAAAGTTTTGTAAAAATCGCACGAGTAGTTTTTTCAAAATTTTAGCTGCTCAGTGTTGATTGAAATTTGGTATATATTTATAATTTTCTCTTTTTTTCTATTACACTTACCTGATTCCCTATTTAAAAGTTCGAAATCCAGTTTCAGTCCTTATGACATTCGCAAATATTTTCTGATTTATTTTTTAAATTTTCATTTTTAGTAATTTTTATAAAATTTAGAAAAATTTTTTTAATCATAAACTATAAAATTTTTACCATCACCTTAAAGTAGATGTATTTTTAGGCACACCTCCAAAACATTAGCTCTAATTTTTCAATATTTCCAAAGCTATATATGACTTTACATAATGGCGCGTTTCGAGATTTGGTATATTTGTTATAAGCAACAATAACGCCAAATTTCGTTTAAGCAGTTTGTTAAAATTATTTGAAAGAATTGAACAAAGCATATTTTTTTCCGCTCGTGCGCAGTGAAAAAAGGGAAAAGGAAAATAGGTTACTATAAATTAATGAACTATTCTTGGCACAAACTGAAAAAGATGCGCCAAGATAAATTTTTGAGTATCTCGATAAGTTTCTCAACAGATTTTACAAAATTTAATATTTAGGAATAATTTAAGTAGTAAAATTGATGTATGGAAAAAAATCGGTACCTCATTTGAGAAGAAATCCGGTTTTGTATCAAAATACCTATATTAAAACAACATTTTATATAAATCTAATATATACGTTAAGTTGTGCTTTCGAAGCCTGAAAAACGCAAGTTAAATTTCGTTAATAGAATGGGAGATATAGAAAAGACGCATTTTTTTGGAAGGGAGGGCAAGGTGTGCATGTGATTTATTTTTAAAATAAAGAAATTAAATTTTAATGGATGATTTAACAATATCTATGCATTTCGGATAGTGTACAATTAAATTACGTATGACTGTGGATAGAAACAACGCCCGTATCCTATGACATCCTCTGCTATCATTTCAGTAATCCCACGCACTTTTTTGGTTTTCGTATCTTCCTTGGATAGTGTTATTTTACATTGATAATTTATGACTGTAATTTTTGCATTGTGCCACAAATGAAATGAAAAGTTTTTAGACAGGACTTGGCTAAGGTTTGTTGTTGAGTCTATATTTTACAGAAGAATGATTTTCAGACCTCGAGGAAGCTGGACTTCTACTTCCACCACAGTTTTGAGGGACAGCACCCTCGGGAGCCATCCAAGGGCCCCCCACTCTACTCCCACACCACCAAACCACACGACAGGAGTTTCGGCTCGCCGTATATTTAGAATGTCTCCATGCCGCAAAGACACCATGCCCTCTCCGGGATTCGAACCCGGACACTTCGGTGGGGAATCACCCCGTTTGGGCAGTGACTCTGTTAATCAGCCGGGCTTAATTGGCAGCTGATGGTACTCCAAAAAAAATAATAAATAAAATATGAATGCTTTCAGAATTTATATTACGCGCAAAGGTGCATTTTTTCCATAATACACATACAAGTTCGAGAGCATTTGGGTTTATATCCCCTTGGGTTAAAAATATTTAAAAGTAGTATATCTTTAAAATTTAGGATTTTAGGACCATTTTCCGATTTTAGGTCAGGCTAGCGCCCTGGAGATAAAAATGTTTTTAGTCCAACGGGGATTTATCCTTCAGGAACTATTGTTTCCGTTTTGCGATTTTGCGTCGAATCACTCTGAATGTCCGTTTCACTGTTGCCACCAAGTATTATAGCCGTATTTATATTTGAAGAAATTAAATAATGAAAAATCTGCATAAATGTATGTGTGTTTCTCGCATTGTTATAAAACGAAGGTATCTAGAGCCGTCCAATTTTGAATGACGTAATCCTACTGCGAATATGGGCATCTGGAAGCCCAAATTTGACATTTGGAATTTGGAATTTTTTGGAATTTTTTGGAATTTGGAAAACGAAGGTATCTAGAGCCGTCCAATTTTGAATGACGTAATCCTACTGCGAATATGGGCATCTGGAAGCCCAAATTTGACATTTGGAATTTGGAATTTCCAAATTTGACATTTGGAATTCGTTTATTATCGATTTCACATTTTGTGACATTTTGACGAGTTTTTGATTAACAAACTGAAGGACTTCAAAGCGAGCAATGGCAACGTTGTACAGAAAAAACCTTTTTATCTCCAGCGCGTGAGACTTCGTATCGGAAATTCTAAAGATATGCTCAATTTAAAATTATTTTGCGATATAGCTCTTGAACTGAATTTTATGGTTTAAGTGCAAAGAACATGATTGAATAAATAAAGGTAACACACAAAATGTTAAAGAAACCCCCTTTAGACATAATTTAAAATCTGAAACCTTTTAGATTTTCTTTCATTTTTTTTCTTTTTTTTCCCTCTCTACAGTGTTGCCATTGCTCGCGTTGAGATCGTTGAGTTTGTTAATCAAAAATTCGCTAAGTTTCACTAAATATGAAATATTCAGTATAATAAATTCCAAATTCGGCAGTCCACGTTCGGGTGGAGAATTACGTTATTCAAAATTCAATGGCTCTATGTACTGTTGTTTTTTCGCAATGCTAGAGACATATACACATTCATGCAGATTATTCATTATTTATTTTCTTTAACTATAAATACAGAGCGATAATATTTGGTGGAGGCAATTTGAAAGTGATACAACACTTTTAGTTACTCAACACAAAATGCCGTTTCCAGACTAATAACCCTGATAATAACTGGTTTTCATTGAAGAGTAACTAACGTCCCTTTGGTTTTCATTGAAGAGTATTGCACAGATTTAATTTCGTAAAAAGAGATCGTATCAGAATTCTGAGGAAGAGAACAAAATACTAAGAAATAGCAAAACACTTTCATTTAAATTTATTGAGCTACAGAACGTAAGCGTTTGACATCCTCTTAAGTTCAAAGCATGCCAACCTCAAAAGGATAAGAAACGATGAACAGAAAATACTATCCTTCTAATGCAATATTTTGATATATCAGAGAAATCGCGTAATAGCTACAGTTTTTTTAGATTGCTTAGTTATTTTTTGAAAGCTAAATGAAAATTAATAACTCAAGAAATGTAGTAAATTAAGTTACGAAATAAAATACAGTTGCGACATAAACACTTCCTGCTTGTGCTAACTAAGCAAAAAAAAATTTTTTTTTCGCTGTTGGGTGAGATATTGTGTATCGTCTTTAGAGAGAATTTTTTTATTCAATGTAGAGAAATAAAAGTAACATGTTTTCGTTATTCGAGCTTATCTCGTGAAATGCAAAATACCATATAGGCATTTGCGACTGTAATTTAATGAAACCCGAGAATATTGCTATTTCTTTAGTTTTGAAAAAATGATGGTAAACTAAGACCTACATTTTCTAACATTTTCAGGTTAGAAAAATGATCAATTATATTGCGTTTATAATTATCAAATCATATAGTAATAAGTCTGAAGTTTAGCAAACTTTCTTGTCTTCTACATTGGTGCTCGTTGTCCTAATGTGAAATTTAATAATATGGAGGAAAGCAAATTTTAATGAAATAGAGTAATTTTGCTTTGTATCTTAATATTTTTTGAACATTTATTCTCTATTGCCTTAAATCTGTGTACTTTTACCTTTTTTGTGTGTATAATAAGTTAGTTTTTTGTGTACGTCTAATTTTCTGTATATAACCATGTTAGCCTCTGTAATTTGTAAGGTATATCCTAAGCTTATAACAGTTTATTTAGTTTTATTCACCTTTCCTGTATCTTCTGTATATATTATTCGCTTAGCTGTTCACGAGTTTCCTCAACACTTAGTTAATAGAGATAAAAGTGAGGATCCATACAAGGCATTAGCTCTTTTTTAAGGTATTCTCTCCCTCCTTTCCGCATACGTTCGTGGTGTAACGGTAGCACACTCGGCGCGTATTTAAGAGATCCAGGTTCGAGTCCCAGCGAGGGCATTGCTCATTTTTCCCGTCTCCAGAGCATCAAAAAACCTGATAACTCTACAATGGCCCCAAACTCAAAACAAGAGGTCCGAGGTTCGAATTCCGGCGAGAGCATTGCACATTTGTCTCTTCTCCTGTTAAAAAATAACCTAATGTCTCTACAGTGGCGCCCGAACTAAAAAAGGTGATGGATGATGATTCTTCATCACCAAGATTTGGCTAGTGGGTCTCTTAATCCATAGTCGCCCTTTAAAAGGGGAAGTATATAAGATAGGTATGTAGGTATGGCGCGGTCCACCCTCCTAGCAAGCCCGAGCTCACCTTATAGCTTTTCTAGACAGGCCATTAAGGAAAAACGTGTAGGACAACACAACATAAATAAACCAAGTCTCCAGCAGCAGCCATATTGGGCGTTCTTTTTTATTGTTCTGTTTTCAACTGCCGCCAGGGTTTTTATTAATTCTTTCCATGATGTCTTCTGCTATGTTTTTTGCTTCATTTCCAGTATAAACGCCCAGATCTTTAATTCCTTCTTGCTGCTCCTTAAGGTCTTTTGTTAATTCACGTTCTTCCACATACTGTTTTTTTCCCAGCATAGTAAACAGCTTGAGTTTCCTTAAATTTTAAATTCGTTTAGTTAGGCCGGAAATCTACCGTGACCTGAAAGGATTCGACTAAGGTCCATATCGGTTATGGTTATTTTTTTCGAGATTTCAGTGTTTTCTAAGTAGTCCTTTTTACGGTCTGAATAGTATATAAGGCATTTTCTTCCTCCTTTCTGCAGACCTTCTTGGTGTAATGTTAGCACACTCGGTGCGTATTCGAGAGGTCCAGTTTCGAGTGCCGGTAAAGCCACTGCTCATTTTTCAGGTCTCGTGCTTCAAAATAACCTAATATCTCAACACTTTAAAGCAGTCCTTTGGAACAACCGTTAACCTTTACAGATTATTTTTCCTTTATCTGGCAGCTATTTAGCATATTGTTACGAATTTTACATTTATTTGGCTATTCATTTAGAATTGTAATTAAAATTCCTTTTTATTTCCCCGTGTAACGCAGATGATTTTTGAAGAGAAAGCTACGTCAAAAAAAAAAAAAAAAAAAAAATTGAAGAGAAAGCTACGTCGAAAAAAAAAATAACAATAAAAATAAAAGAGCGCGTGCATTTAATGCTTAATAAATGTATATCTCGTAATTACTGTTGCCATCCAGAAAAATCTAGAAAAATCGTCATTGTTCTACTGATAATTAAAAAGCTTATAAAAGCAGAGTTGAAACACCTCATCTTAGTTGTTGTTGTTGCTGTTATACTTGTATCTGTAAAAGGCGAACTGCTGTTTGTTTACTTAATGCTGTATTGATTGTAGCGATTTCGCTGTGAGATAGAATTACTTTATCTGTTTTGAACTGAGTGTTTGCTAAACGTTTGAGATATTGTGATATTGCGCGAAGATCTGTGAAGAAATATTTCAGCATTTTAATTTATTTCTTGTGGAAAGAATAAATTTTTGTTAACTTTTTTAACGACTTGTCCATTTAATATATAACGAACCCGTACGCACGTAACAATATTACAAATGATACGTTTTACCTGTGAGTATTTCTTTTAATATTTCAGAGAAGATGCTATTGAAAATTGAGTAGAGCATATCCAGAAAATTAAAACTTTTCTTGAAGCAATAAAGTATATTAAATATATGGGTATAATATGCATGTAAAATGTGTGAGAAATGATGTTTAATGTCATTTTCTGAAATCACAATCAAGAAAATCCGTTTTCCATATTTTTGAAGTAATTTACACTAAAGTGAATCGTGCTCATTACTGTTAAACAAAGCTATTAATTTTGTTATTTTGAATCTATTCCTCTGTTAATTGGCATAAAATGCTGAATCCATTCCGTGATACATTCTTTCAGTTTTTCAGATATTTTACAGATACATTATAAATTATAATTTACATTATATGTTTATGTTGTCTGAGTTTTCTCTGAGCGTTATAGGAGAGGAAATGTTTGTATTGTTTAAATAAGTAAACGCATAATAAACCAGTAAAATGCTGCCAGTCATTGAACTGCTTTAAATGGGATATTTACAAGGCATGTTCTGTGGCTTTAAATTATTCCCGAACAAATATTTAATTTTAAAGTCAGATGAAATTAAATTCGTACGGACGAAAATTTTATAGTATATCTCGAATATGCTGGACATTAAATAATGCATTTCACTTAAACGAATACGTTACAACAAGGAATTTTCTGCTCAGTTTAACAGTATGTTTGGATTACCTGGGTTACGACAAATCATCCACGCTATATCTAAGAGGAGGAATGCTTTCGTGGAGGACCTTTCACGAAGAAATGCATCGTTCCATATCACATATGGAGAAAGCCAAAAAACGCCCATGCAGCCAGGACATTCGTTGGAATTTGAGCCGGTTTCAAGCTAATTTCATAAGCTGTAAAAATTGAAAAATATTCAAGCAGCATTTTTTTTACTCCATATTTGTACATTTAAATGTTTTGCTTACAGGTTTTCAAATAATATCTAGCATTATTTATCTACAACCTGAAAAAAGGCTGGGTACGTATTTCGGTTGATTATGGTAAAGCACATTAGAGTTATCTGCCTAAGAGAAGGGATGCCTTCGTGGAGGACTTTCTGAGCGAAACTGGCTTGTCTACACATTAAAGTGGGGAAATCAGCGAAAACGGCCATTCAGCCAGCCCGTTCGTCTAGTATCGAAACCAGGTTGGAATTACTAATGTTCAACGATTTTGCCACTCGACCGCTGGTGGGGCAAAGACATATATTTTAATGAATTCCATTATTCTACATTTCCGTAGTCCTTGAATTTGCAAATAAGCAACTGGAAGCATTATGAAAATGGTATTCCTACAAAATATTTAATATTCATTATTTATTTCCTGCCTACTGCAACAGCAATGACAAATATAAGTTGAGCGATATTATTCACAAAACCAAGTAAAATATGCTGCTCTTGTAACTTTGAAATAGCTACGATATTTTATTGACCAGTTAATGTCGCCGTCGATGCATAAAAAATCAAAATCTGGAAATTTTGAGTTCTATACATGTGTGTATAATATAGGTTACTGGTTACCTTTCAAAATCATTTTGTATTTAATCTGTTTATTTCTGACTTCTTCAAAAATGCTGAAGTTTATTAAAATGATTAAAATTTAGTATGAAAGATGTCAAATTTAATGAATTATCCTCTGATAGTAAGTTGTTCATATATGTGACCAGTAAGTGTATATCATATCAGATCAGAAAATCAATTAAGAAATCTTATTCATTTGCATTCAGAATGCGTGACAATATCCATGTAATTTCATTTCAGTTACTATAATATGCTGGCAATAAGAATTTCAAGCATTTTTACGTACTTAAAATCAGCTTGTTAAATGTCCAGAGAAAAATACATCAGATACGACAAATACTTTACGTGACTTGTGAAAGGTAATAAGTATCGTATTTCGTCGCGAATTTTCCCTCTAGCTTTTTAGCTCCAGATTCTGAAAGTTTTAGTCGAGTAATTTTCCTTTTCCTCAGTGCGCTCAGAGAAGGAGTTCCCATAAATTTAAAAATAGATTTGTACACATAGTGATCGTTTTCATCTTACCAACAAAGAATAACACTTGCATGATACCTTCAAACGTCACGACGAACCTTTCCCTTCTGATTGTTGAACTTAACGTAATACAAAGACGGACCAACCATAGCGAAACAAACATGAATTCACATTCAGCCTACGAGTTTGCTGAATCAGCTGCACGTTCACCTTCTCTAATTGTTTACGTATGATTTGAGGCCTAAGGAATGGCAGCGACAACAATGAGCAAGATTCAAGTAACGGAAAATAGAAATGAAGATATTTTATTAGGCATCATAATACTAATATTACTACATACGTTGTATTGGAATGTATGTTTCTTTTAAAGAAATAATATTGTGATAGTTACACGTAGTTTATCCATGAGTACTTTTCATTTCTATATGCTCACTTGAACCGCGACTTTCGGAAATTAAATTATTCGTATCATTTTTGGACTATAAAATTGGTAAGAAAAGGAAAAAATGCAAGAGGCGACACCGAAATTTATGTCATAAGGTAAAGACAAAAAAGATATAAGGTATTTCTCCCGCCTTCTTAGCATGCCTTTGTGGTGTAATGGTCAGCACACTCGGCGCATATTCGAGAGGTCCGAGGTTTAAGTCCCGGAGAGGCATTGCTCATTTTTCATGCCTCTTGCTTCGAAATAACTTAATGACTCTACAGTTGCGCCCGAACTAAAAAAGGAGGTGGATCATGATTCTGCACTACCAGGATTTGGCGATTGGGTCCCCTAATCTCTAATCGCCCTTTAAAAGGGAAATATATAAGGTATTTCTCCCGCCTTCTTAGCAAGCCTTCGTAGTCAGCACACCCGGCGCGTATTCCAGAGGTCAAAGGTTCGAGTCGCGGCGAGGACATTGCTCATTTTCCTGTCCCCTGTTTCGAAATAACCTAATGTCTCTACAAAGAAAAATCTGATAAAGTTAAATACGCTAGCCGAGCGGAACGGGAAATTCACTGAAGAACTTTAACAACTAAAATAAAGTAAAAAATAATGAATTAGTAAACTGAACTGCCAACTCAAAAAAATTAGTACAAAAGCGCGAACAATCTAAACCTGTGGGAGAACTTTAGAAGAAATATGAATAAATAAATTAAAAAATAAAAACTTAAATTAACTGAGAATTAATTAAAAAATGAATGTTTAAATTATGGATAATTAGCAATATGGTTTTAAAACTAAGATACGCGATTAAAAAAAAACTACTAAGAATAAAGTTACAAGTCCGTAACTTGCGGAATTCATGGAGACAGAATTTGTGATTACGTCGGAGGTCATGGGAACGTACGCAACTATGACGTCACCCAAATTACGTGATTTTTAACGCCATGTGCGACGTTTTAGAATTTTTCAGTTCTACTTCTACGACTTTAGTCGAAGCATTTCTGGCAACACTGGTCCTGAGGATATCTCGGGTTAGTGGTAAATAGGACTTTGATGTCTTCACACGCACATGTGGGCATCTATTAAGGATGTCCTACAGATATTTCAGGAAGTGACATTTAGCTGCCGAAAGGATGTATTTGGGAAACTAAGGGGATATTTGTAATGTTTTAAGGTTTTGCAATGATAATTTGAGTAACATTCTAAGCATATCTGCCTGAGAATTTTTTTTTTAGTCCAATGGAACTTTGACCCTGAAGGACTATTGTTTTCGTTTCGGCATTTTGCGTCGGAAACATTAAATGTCGGTTCGCTTTTCAAACTGTTGCCACCAAATATTGCAGCCCTGTATTATATTTAAAGAAATTAACTAATGAAGAATGTGCATAAATGTATACATGTTTCTCACATTGTGATAAAACGACGGTACCTAGAGCCATCGAAATTTGAATGACGTAATCCTTCTGCGGATATGGGCATCTGGAATGATCTGACCAAATTTGAAATTTGGAATTCGTTTTATTATCGATTTCATATGCTACAAAACGTTAACGAATTTTTGAATAACAAACTCAAGGATTTCAAAGCGAGCAAAGGCAACGTTGAGCAGGAAAAAATATTTTTATCTCCAGCGCGTGAAGCTGTGCATCGGAAATTCTAAAGATATGCTCAATTTAAAATTATTTTGTGATATTGCTCTTGAACTTGTGGGGTTTACTTATTTAATTTCAAAGTTCTGTCTTAGAACCCCACGAACATGAACAAGCAAATAATCGCTTAAGTGTGTGAACAAAACCGTAAGACTTAAGAAGGATTCATTGCCATTTATTTTTCATAATATTTACAGTCAATTCCTACTTGGACTTTACCCAAAGCCTCCACTCGGGCTCTAACTTAAATAATAATGAATTTAAATTAAACTAAACTAGCTTAACTAAGCTATCTGAAAGGTATAGCCGAAGCTATCAGAAATTTAAATAGTTGGTCCCTAAATATTAATTAAATCGGCGAAGCCAAGCAAGGACCTATGGTATGGCCCAGCGTAGTAGCTTAGAGAGAACGTAACGTACTACTCTGCTACTGAAGGCAAACGCGCGCTACTCAGGAAATCAGACTCTCTCTCTCTCTCTCGAAGTCGATGAAACCTCGACTTAAATAGTACTCTTACTCATTTGCATTTACTGCGTTTCTGAAATTACCTTCTGGCAGGAAATTGTAAGCTGAAATTAGAATAAGATAGGAAAGATACAAAACTTTACATAACTGCTAATAAACTTAGGATAAACCTTACAAACTGAATTTTATGGTTTAGTGCGAAGAACATGATATTTAATAAATAAAAGTAAAACACAAAATGTTAAAAAAACTCCCCTTTGGGCGTAATGTAAAATCTGAAATCTTTCAGATTTTATTTATTTATTTTGCCATATGTATTTAATCTGGAGAAAGAAATGCGTAGAGGCGTCCATCCACAATGGATGCAGATCTCATGAAAACCATCTTTGACCAAAATTCGCTTATTCCTTTTATGAATTTGCACATACTAGAAATATTCTTCTAACAACGAAACACAATCATCTCATAAAGCTTGGCTACGTCATGAAATACAGTTCCGCTTCAATTTGCAGAGAACACCCTCTTTAGCGGTGTTTACGTACGCCGTTTGCGTTTTCGGCGAAACAAGAAAGAACAATTTTTAAGAGTTTAATTAGTCGAAATGCAACTTTGATCCTCTATCAGAATGTTAACCTCATAATCACGCTTTTAGACATTCCATAATTAGTCTTTAACACTGGCGACGCTTAAAGATTCCTCCAAAGAAAGTTTAATGTTAATCTGGAGAGATTAGATTAGAAATGGGAAAGAAACTGAAAAACACTGAAAGCGTAGAATCTAACCAAATTTGCTGTGGACGCTATGCTGAGTCAATATATGGGATAATTTAATAACTTAAATGTTAATTCTAGAAATGATTAAGTATAATTTAATTGGCAATATTAAAAGAAGACGTTACTTTGTTGTTGCCAAGCTTAGTTTCTCTAGATTGGCAACAAATCCACTATTCATTTAAGTTTCAAATATAAACAGATATGACTGCTATGGCAAAAAAATGTTAGGTTTAGCCGCACTTAAACAACTTTTAAATTGTTGATAATTCTACAACTATAACATGCAGGTTAATTAAAAGCATAAAAAACTTAACTGGAAGATAAGAACAATATAATTCAATCATTTTTAAAGCAAAAAATGCGCAATTTATAAACCTGTAAGAATAAAGAAACTGAGCTCACTGAGCAGAGTAACAGACTAAGTATATATAGATATATTTATATACTTTTCTGCCGATTACAACCAAAATAGGAGGTTCACATCAATTCTTATAGCAGTCCTGTAGACAAAATTTCAACGTTCTGAAACTATTCGTTTTTGAGTTATGCAAAATATATAAATAAGTACATACGTACTTACAGACGACGCTAAGAAAAATCCCCTTCTGAATCCATTTTAACTCGGTTTTATAATTCGTTAGAGAAAAAGTGTCCTTTATCTGTTCTTATGTACAAATGTCACGCAAAAACATCGTTAAATTGCATTCGATAACGGACAAAATGGATATTTTCGTTGAAATATGATACCCCAAATTTTATGCAATTACAATATTTCCTTTTTACTTCGTACAAGGAAGTAATAAAATCGAGGAAAGTAGCCGATAAGAATTCATCGTATACATCCCAGTAATAAAATGTAAATGCTACCTTAATAAAAACGAAAGAAAGTTTTATAACAACCTAATATTTGTTCTCGAACAGAAATAAATTCATGGCAATGCATGGTGCATTCTGAATAAACCTTTCAATGCTACAATATTTGTTCAATTAACTTGCTAAAATTTAATAGTTTCTTTAACTTTTGACTATTCAGCGTGTTCCTTTCATTATATCTGACAGCACATGATTCAGTAAAAAAATATTTCAGTCTATAACATTTCATGAAAGTGTAAGCATTACGTACATTTAACAATATTTTAGGAGTAGCACTGAGGAAAAGCGTCTTCTTCTGCATTTGTTTTAGAATAGCGTCTTCTTCTGCGTATCTAGTTTAAAAGAAAGGGTCTCTAGCTTTAAAATAATTTCTGTGCTAAATATCGTTCAATTTACAATTGTTTCAGCATTGAATAGAATTGCATTTATTCGCGCTAACACAGAAAGAGTTATTTGAGAAACTATTTTTCGGGGGGGGATGATATTCGACAGTTTTAAACGTAAAAGTAAGTGTATAAAAATATTGTTAAACAAAATTATGATACAACACGTTTACACTTATTTATTAATGTATTAAAATGCCGTTATATATTTGTTACTTAAAGTAAGAACTGATCTGTTTTCGTTCTTGTTAGTTATACAAGCAGCAATATCATGCCATTCTTTGATCAGCAATACAGGATGGTCCAAGAGTCGTACACATTAATGTTTCAAACACGGCAGAAGTTCGAAAGTGGGTGTTAGTGCAATATTGTTTCAATGGATGACAATTCTATGCTGTTACAAATAATATATAACTTGAAAAATGAGTTCCAGTTTGTGCTGTTAGCTTTAAAATAATTTTATTGCGATTTTTTTTCTCACGTTCTTTGTTTTAAATAGCAACATTTTATTCCCGACTTGGTCCATTTTGTCCAAACTCAGAAGAGACAGGCGGCCACATTGTTCCTTATGGTGAATGTTTGCACTTTGTCGAAATCGACTTTTGAAGCAAAAAAATATTTCTCTTGTTAGGTTCACGGACATTTGGAAGGCTCTCTTTAAACGCGTCAACAAATTTCTGTAAGAGTGCGTTTAGCAAATAATACTTAATCATAAAAGTTCTTTCTGATTGGGAAAAACCTCTTTTTCATCTTGCTCCAAGAAAGAAATGTTTGAAGCTGTAGAATCATTAGGATTTCTTTTTGAAGCAGGAGTCATGAAAAATGAGCTGTGCCCTCACCGGGACTCGAACCTCGGACCTCTCGAATAGGAGCCGAGTGTACTGACCATTACACCAAGAAGATATACTAAGAAGGCGGGAGAAATACCTTATAAAGTTAATGCATAAGTTGCAACTGAGATATCACGTGATGTATTACCTGAAACAGGAGCATTATTCATCGAAACAAATCGCCGTTACCATCCACCTTAGAGTTTTCACAAATTTAGAAATTTTCATGGACGAGACTTTTGGATCACCCTGTATAGATACTAAACGTTTTCTACGCTGAGATTTCATAGTTCCTTCTTTTTGTATATGATGTGTAGAACTGAAAAGTTTTACTGTAAAACTACATTTATTCTAAAGATTAATTAATAATTATTTTAAAGATGACTGTTTTCCGGACATGACTTAATGCCTTTTTTATTGCTGTTCTCTTCTTGCATTTCGATTAATTGAATTTTAGTAAATGTTATAATTGTGTATTTCAGTAATTGGTTATATATGGCCTAACGTATTGTTATGAATTCCAATTTTATATGTGCTTGATCATACAGTTGATACTTCTGATTAATATCATATAACCTACTAGGTTAACTTACGAGAATGCGTAATAATAAAAAATATATTGTGTTTTGGAGACATTTTCTTTAAAGAAATAACACTGCAACTGAAATTAGGACTCCCGTAATGTCAGTGAGGGCATTACTGAGGAAGTTAATTGCTATTGCATTGTCAGAGCATGTCGTCTCAAACCTCGTAACAACTCGAAGATAGTAATTTGTGAGGAGACTGCACGCATGAATTTGTTATCTTTGTGTGGTCCGTTGCAGGTATAACGTTTCATACCCTTTGCTTGCGCTTCTCTACAGCGGAATTCCATTTGCAGATGGCTCTACCTATATTCTTCTCCAAACATTTGCTTAAAAGTTTCTCTGCAAGAATAAATAGGAAACTCAGCGAAATTGTCCTCGTTTTGATCTTTCTTCCGCACTTCGGTAGGAGAAACTTTGCTTATAATATTGATATTATCCATGCAGCATTCAGGATGGGATTATCCAAAGATTATCCGAAATAAGATAATTCTAATGTTGCTAATGCTCACTTACATGACGTATAGTCAGTCCAAAGGCACGAAATTCCTCGTGGCAAGCAGCGCAAGATTACGCCTGACGTTGACCTTGCATACCTCACAGGTGACAGTGCGATTTAGCTCAGTTCCGTCCCCACTTTCGATGGAGAGCACCTGGGGTGGACGGATCCGAGAGTCTCTCATCTCTCTTCTCCTACCATCAACCTCTAGAGAGGACTTTCGGTTCGCTGCATATTTAGAGTGTCCCCATGCCGCACAGACACTATATGCATTTACAAACATCGATGCCTTCTCCGGGATTCGAACTCGGGCCCTTCGGCACGCCAGTCAGCGTCGCTAAGCACTATACGGGTTGGGCAGCCGGGATAATTGTTAGAATTCTTGTAGAGTAGTCTTTAATACCTTTGTCTCAATTTCCCCTTTTATTGGTTCATATAGATATTTGAACAGTCATCTGGCATCGCAGAAGTCAGATTCTGGATTGAATGAATTTTTTCACCCAAATCCTGGATTTAATGGATTTATTCGTATAAACCAAACTTCATTTGCCTTTATCATCAGACTCTACTGACATAATTTAATCAGACTTCATTTATGCTTTGATCATGCTTTATTTACCTTCAACTAATTTTTCATGTAATAATTCAATAGATTCAGGTTTGTTATCACCGTTAGCAGCTAGATGTTGCTCTTGTGTGAATCTCAGAGTACAAGAATCGAAACTACGTTAAGTATTTAAATATCAACTGAAAATCGCAAGGGTGAGTTCCTGAAGGGTCACGGCCAGACATCTCGGTGGGTTTACCTAAATCGAAAGCTGTATACGACCACCTTTGCAGTGATAGTTCTACCTGAAGCCGACAGGCGGATTTCAGGCGAACAGGATAGTTTGCATGGATATTTCCGTGGTTTCTCCTACGTGCATCGTGGATACCAGCCAATTTCCCTTAAAATGTCTCCTGCGAACGAAAATATTTCCTTAGGCAGATAGTCTTCATGTGCTTTGCCATAGTCGAATAAACCGAACCAAAAGAATAAGGCTGCGACTTTCATTCACTGAGATCTCAACTTTAAGTTGTGGACGTTTCCGCCACTACAAATAACGTACACCTTTAGAGAACGTTTTTAGCTTATTAGCCACACGAATATCTTTATCCCTCGCCGCTCAACCGGTATAGTGGTTAACGTCGCTAACTGCCGTGCCGAAGGGTTCTAATCCCGGAGAAGGCATGGATATTTTTAAATGTATAGTGTCGGCACTCTAAATATGTGGTGAGCCGAAAGTCCCCTCATGTGGTTTGGTGGAAGAGGAGAGTGGTGGAAGACCCTCAGACCCGTCCCCCCCGGGGTGCTCTTCATCAAAATTGAGGGCGGAACTGAGCCAAATCGCACTGTCACCTGTTAGGTGCTCAAGGCTGTTGCCAACGACAGGCGTAATCTAGCGCTCCTTGGCACGAGAATGCTCGTGGGCTTGGGCTGACTCTGTCAGACAAGTGAGCATGAGTAACAACAACATATCTTTATCCCTTCTATGATGCACTACCTTAAATTTCAGGTTCTGAAATCAAAGAAGCATGAAACATTTCCCTTGGTTCAATGAATGCAGTATGGGAATCAATGATACAGGAACTATCACATAGCCTATTTCATAGATTTTCACACGCGGGAGGAAATTTTTAACTCTCTTTGAAAAGACCTTTTTCAAGAAAAAGATCGCGAAAAAATTTCCCAGCTGTCCGTCCATGAAAATAAATCAATCGTACAGAGACTTACAACATAGCTAGCTTGCAAAGTGTGGTCGAAATTGTAGCTGCAAACATCTCCGAATAAGGGTAAGCTGATGTTTTTTCGAAAGCTCCTCTTGATGTGATCCCGTTTGGTTTATTTTATTATAAAAATTCCTTGAGGGATATCTGCCTAAGGAGATAATGCCTTCGCGGAGGACTTTCTAAGCGAAACTGGCTTGCAGACCTAATCTCATCGACCACGAAAACGCCCACAGCTATGATACGGATAGCTGTGCTCGGTTCATTTGACGTCAGTAGCACTAAACTTTGAGGTAACTGCGACAGAGCCGCACGTATGTTCTCTACCTGGCGTGATGAAAACAGAAATGCAATTGTTCCTCAAAATCAAGCTTAAAAAATATTTCTCGAGTATTTCTTTCAGTTATCCATTTCCAGAATAACAGATGTAAGATTTTCAAATAAAACAACATGTTTTTGTTTCCTTTCTTTCCTTCCTCAAAACCATTAACATCACATAAGCAGAATTTTTAATGATGTACCGAATTACATTTTAATTTATCTCGTTATAATTACATATTTGCGTAGATTTCAGATTTCAAATATGTATTTAAAAGGAGACATTAAAATTCACCGAATATAGTTACGGTGTGTTAAAATATTTAAGACATTCATAAAAAGGAAGAGCGCTGAGAACAGTAAAAAAAAATTTAAGTGTTAAGTTATTTCTGCAAAAGCTTGAATTAATTCACAGTTTTATCACTGAATAATTTTGAATAACTCTATTATCACGCTAACGAGAGCTTAAAGTTCATGCTTCCCATTTATGTTAATAGTCTTGATCAGGTTCGAATGACTTGTTATTGTACTAACGACAGTTTAATGACCTTTTAGATTTACAGTCATTTTGTTTTGAATATCTTATTATTACAGTAGTGAGATGTGAATGTTTGCATATGAAGCATTATACATAAATGTCACTTGCCTATCCGATCTTTGAGTATATGGATTTTACGAGTAAAATATGATTTTGTTATTATGTATGATAATAAAATACGTGTGTAAAATACTAACCATTTAAAAATTATGTTTTTCGAGTGCATCCAAGCTTCTGTATTTTACTAATATTTTTGCACATTAGCAGAGGCAGAGGATATTTTTATTAACTTTTTGCACTCGATATATGCACAGGAAAATTCTGTCTGAAAACTTCAATGAAATGTAATTAAGGGAAATGAAAGATTGAAAGAATATCATCCATCTCGCGAGGAACGTTTTCTGCGACTTATGTTTCTGAGTTTGTTTACTTAGTTCATTAATGCAAAGCATACCAGAACTATCTTCCGAAAGGAAAGAATGCATTTGTGGAGGATTTTAGTCTGTATTTACGTTACACACGAGGAAAATTGCAAAAGCGCACTTGTAGCCAGCCCGTTGGCCGATACTCCAACTCAGGTAGAACTACCAGCGTTCAGTGACCATGTCCACTGGGCCAGTTGTGGATTTTTTCATTCCGAACGTTTTTATAAGGAATCGAAATAAAGATACAGAAAAATTTTTTCGGCACATAATTTTTTTTATTCTGAATAAATATAATATTTACATAATACTTTATACATCAGAAAGGATATTTTTAGCATTCCTATAATCGTATTTATTTAAATTTCAACTGCATATATAAAATATTTAAAGATAGATATTTTCCATATGAATTGGATTCAATCGGTTTATTTGGATTATAGTATTACGGTAAAGTATATGTTTATCTAAGGGAAAGAATGCCTTTGTGAAGGACGCTTTAAGAGAAGCTTACTCGCATTTGCATTATACACAAAGAAAGCTATGAAATCTCTCATGCAACTCGTAGTTTTATGTTCTCTGAAACCTGGTCGAATTACAAGAGTTCAGTTTTACTTCTTTGCCGTTGATGGGCATTTTGCATTTTAAAGTCCGCGACGTTATTGACGAAGATAATTTTTTAATGTTGTAATTATTTTTTTACAATTACAACATTAAAAAGAATTTCTTTTTGCAAATATTACAATTTTTTTAGTAAATACCATTCTTCTTATATTAAAAATATCTCAGTTTTGTCTTAATGAAATCTGGCCTAAACTTCTACAAATGTAATTTATTCCAACCAGAATTAAATGATCCGTCACTTATATCAGGTCATATTTCAAAGTCAAAAAATTAGAAAAAACGTTATATACAAGTGATACAGACAAGAACTAATAAAATGTATTAGTAAAAAATACCTATTGTTAAATAACTGAAAGTACAGTGAAACTTTACAGCCAAAAGTACAGTGAAAAGTGGTGAAATTATCTGTGTAATATATGCCTTGGATCACGAACGATGTCTCGAATTGAGAACAATCAAGTCGACAAGAAATGATTTTCAGAGATGTTTTCAGGCAATATCTGACACGTAATTAACGCTCAAAGACAGAAGTGTGTTAAAATAGGATAAGGCACGATGGGTGGCACAATGGCACGTTAAGTGGATTTCATATGATGATATTACTTTGAGAAAGCAGTTGCAAGCAATAGCAAAAATTTTCAATGACAGTGCCATATATCACTTTCGAAGCATTTTAAAACGTAAACAACAACAAATGATAATGAAGAAACTTTGAGTCAAACAGGCCCTCTGAGCCTTAAGGAGAATCATGTGGCGTTAAGACAATAACAAAAGATAAAAAGAGATATAGAAAGACAATAACCCCGATGTTTCTATGGAAGGGAACTTCTCATTCATACAGTAGAATCTCTTCCTCGTATTTATGCCGTTCACTCTCTTTCGTACGGGTACAGTAGAAATAAATTAAGTTTTCATGTACTTTATCTATGCAATAATGTATAAAGTTCGTTCAAATGAAAGTGGCACGGCAATCAATTTGAGAAATGGCTTAATGATATTAATATAAGTTAGTATACAAGAGGAAGAATTAATACAGACGTAACAGATTGGGTAGGCAAAGTCACATTGTAGTTGAAACAAGTGTCTCAGCGATCAACTAGACGATGGATACCCTGCATGAAGAAACTCCGAGGTTGGTTGTGGAACCAATTTTCAACGGCAACTTGGACCTCATTATCGTTCGCAAATCGTGGTTCCTTCGGAGATTTATGGGGTGGGCCGAAGATGTGGCGGTCATACGGCGAGAGGTCCGGGCTGCAAGGAGGATGTTCCAGAACCTCACAGCGGAATTTCCTAGCAATGTTTGGCACGCCACAGCCACATGAGGGCGAGTATTATCATGCAAGAGGATAACCCCGCGAGATAGCATGTCACATCAGCGGTTCTTGTTATTCTGTCTCAGTTTCTGCAATGTCGCACAGTACGTGGCAGCAGTGACAGTCATGTTGGTAGGTAGCTATTCCAACAGTATAGTGCCATCGATATCAAAGAAGCACCGTTAACATGACTTTACCAGCTCTAGTGGAAGTGCGAGCCTTCTTCTTTCGTGAGGATAAGGAATGTTGCCATTCCATGCTCATGCTTTTGGTGGCTGGATCAAAGTGTTTCATCAACGGCAATGATCCTTGAAAGGAAGTGGTTCCCCATTTCGTGGTACCACATAAGGTGTTTCACGGAAACAGACATAGGAAGAATCTTCTTCTCCTCTGTCAAATGTTTTGGCGCCCATTGCGCTCAAACCTTGCGGTATCGCAAACTTTCCCGCAGTATTGTGTGCACACCTCCTATACTTATAGACATTTCCTCCGCTATTTCTCGAGTTGTGATTCGCTGATTCATTTTCACGAAACGGTCCACATCTGCAACTGCTTCCTGGGTGATCACCACATGTGCTTGACCAAGTCGAGGCCTGTCATCAGTACTGCTTCTTCCACTATAAAAATCCCTTCATTGTTGGAACACCGATCTGTATTTCAACACTCCATGCCATACACATTTTACACTCGACAATAGATTCCAGAAGCACTCACATTTTCCGTTGTTAAAATTGCACGACAGCGCGTTCGCACCGTTTGGAGGCATCCATGACGCGAATGATGCCTTTCAACGTGCTTCGACGCTATCACACACGCATCTGGCAGGATCTGACAATATCACATGCACTCCCAGCACTCTGCGCCTTCTATAGAGGCATGCTCAGTCATCTTTCTCTTCAAATGGCTGAGTTATTTCAGCAATGCCATTTTCATTTGAACGACCCTTTACTTTCTTTAAAACTATTTCCATTATTTTTGTGTTACGAACTCGAGTGCAAAATAAGCGCTCGTCTACAGTCAAGAATGGATTAATTAATTTTGCATTAACTTCTATGGGTAAAATAGCTTCGGTTTGCGAACATTGCGGATAACAATCAGCCTTCAGAAATAAAATTCGTGAACCAAAGGTTTCACCTAACTGCATGAGTGTGGCAAACAGCCAAGACTGGCTTCAGGCTATTCATTAATTCCGGTATTTCAATTCCGGTAATTTCAAAGTTAAAAGCAAGAAAACAAATCTCCACTAATAAAACATAGCTGTATTATATTAGAATTAACCCCTTTAAAATGAGTACATGATAATAAATGAAAATGGCGTGAATAAATTCATTAAGATCCGAACAAATCTATATTTTCATGAAAGTATGTTCCCCCAACGTCCAAGCGGTAAGGTATCTGCACACTGGTAGTTCGACCCGAGTTTGATTCCATGCGAATGGGCTGGCTGCATTGATGTTTACGTGATTTTCCTCATGTGCAAGGAGGATACGAGCCATTCCCTGGAAATTTCTCCACGAAGGTAGGTAGCCCTTGAGTGTGCTTTGCCATAATCATATAAACCAAATCATAAAAGGTTATGTATATGCTTCTTAAAGGAGAATACAGTAAATTTGATTATCATTAACAGAGCCACGTAAAAGAATGCTGCAAGCGGAAAATTTTCTTATCCGAAAATTGCTTAAATTATTTTTGTTATATGCATGAGTTTCTGTTTTTTATAACCTTTAATATTCAGAGCTCATTTTCTTTCGATTTTTCTTATTTGCTTCGCTTTTCTTCTTCCTCTTTATATTATCTTTGATGTTGGCTTTTTCTATGCAATCCTTTAACAATACTACTGTAATTAGAGACATTCTTGTCTCTCTTCTCTGGGGGAAAAAGAAAAAAGGGAGGAGTGGAAATATTTGCCTTGCATGAATGCTTTGTATTTATTCAAATAGAAAGGTAATTAATGTACTGTGCCTTCTCTAGCGTGTGTTTGCTTCCTGTTTGTTTTTGCATCCAATTCTATTAAACACAAATCTTTCTAAATGCTAGGGTATTGACATGCTTTTGTATTTTATCATTCGAGAGTAATGTAAGTAACAACAAAGTAATTTAGAAACACGATAATTAAAGGCGCCTTTTAGTCAAAAGATATTAGTTCAGTTTCATTGCTAACTGTATTTGCAGTTCCTACATTTAGTTTCGAAAATTTTACAATGCTACCTTCAGCATTTATTGAAAATGAGATTCTCTTATACGTTTATTGAAGAAAGCTTCACTGGTTGCCTAATTCTATTTACAGTATCACTGCAAATATAGTTCTAAAACAAAAGAAAATGGAAAATTCTTGTTTATTTAAATTAAAATGTTCTTTCCTTCGGTGCTATAGATGATAATGTAAAAAATGGATACGAAAGGCAAAATGTGTAATTTGGAATGTAATAGATGAAAGAGATAAACTTCGACAATACATGATTTCATCCGTAGACGACATTCAACCTTAAATGGCTAAAGGAATGATGCTTAATATTATAAATTCGTAACTTTGTTATCAGCTTTATTCCTTTCCATTTGCTACACTGGTGAAATAAATTAAGAGAATTTTCATATTTGGTCTACGATCTCCAGAACTACTGGACAGATTTTAATAAAATTTGCCGTGAACATAGGCTGATATAATATAAACAAAATAAACATTCAACTGTCATAAAAGACACACATTTTCGTGTGTAACACTCATGGGAGTCTGAAGGTCTGAAGTAGCGGTTGCAGAAGACACAAAAGAAATGAGTCAATATGGGGTATGTCCCCCTCTTACAGGTATACAGGCCTCGTAGCGTGATGTCATACTAGAAATAAGGCAATTTATCATTTTCTGTGGCAATTGGTCCCACTCATTCAGCAACGCTCTTTTCAGTTCCTGGATGGTTCTCGGAGGGGGTTCCGACTTGCAATTACCCTCCCAAGAGCGTCCCAGACATGCTCTATAGGGTTGAGGTTTGGAGACCTGGCTGGCGAATCCACCCGGCGAATATCCTCACTCTCGAGAAATTCGTCGACCAGAAGAGCTCTATGTGGCCTCGGGTTACCGTCCTGTAAGATGGGCCCACTGCATCCCGGAAAAGGCCAACAACCCTATACCTCACAATAGTCACAGAGCCTCTGTCAAAGACGTGGAGAGGTGTGCGGCCATCCAACATCATGCCTCTCACCGCCACCGCATAATTGTTGATTTCGCGGACATTGGAAGGTAGGTAGCGGGTCCCTGGCTCTCCTCCATATGAAAGTACGGCGAGAATCGGTGTTTAGGCTAAAACGAGACTCGTCGGTGAACAGAACGGTCGCCCATTGCTAAGTACTCCAATCACTATGCTGCCTCCACCATGCTAATCAGACTCTCTTGTCCGTAGACGTGAGCGGGACGCAAACAGTCGGTCTTCTGGCAAAAAAACAACCTCTCATTCAGTCTTTTGGAAACAGTCACCCTTGTTACACGAGTTCCTGTGACTGCATACAGGTCCCGAGGGAGCTAAAAAGCTGTAGCCCCTCTGCTACGCCTCGCTAAAATGGACAAATAGCGATCTTCTCTGGCTGTCGTGGCTCTTGGGCCACCTTTCACCAGGCTTTCTCTCGATCGATCCAGTATCCTGGAACTGTTTCCATAGATTATACACTACACTGGGCATTAAATTAAACTCTCTGCATATCTAGACTTGCGATTGGCCTGCCTCTAGCTTCCCCAAAATTCGCCACCTCATTCCACCATCTGAAACGTTGGTGGTTACTCCTTTTTACTGTTCCGATGTGAATTCAACCGATTTCTGCAAGATAACACCAAGAAATTTCCCGAGGTGTGCTAGCGAACGCAATTCGTCTTACTCTCCACGAGCTTATAAAGCCTGTTTTTCTGCTGGCTCCGTCTACACACATTTGTACGCTTACATATTTGCCGTAGAAGATTTCCATTTTTATCAAGAAGCAATGGTTTTTCCTTCTGTTCAGTTCTTTTTCATGCAATTTCATAAAATATGCAAAATCTCTTAACTTATTTCACCAGTGTATAATGGACATACTTGCAAAAATATAGTGTATTTTTTTACTTGCTTCTACGAAGTAAAAAGGAAGTATTGTAATAGCGAAGATTTTCGGGTATCATATTTCATTGAAAATATACAATTTGACCGCTACAGAATGCAATTTAACGATGTTTTTGCGTGACATATGTACGTAAGGAAAGAATAAAAGACTCTTTTCCTCAAAAAATTATAAAACTGATTTAAAATGGATTCTGAGGAGATTTTTTTTCGAGGCATTGTGTACGTACGTAAGTACACTGGTGTGCAAAAATTAAGGACCAGACGGTTTTTTCAATATAACTTTGTACAAAAGCTTTCCAAATCAACACATTTAATACCGTAAGATCCCCAATACGTAAGGACATGAGTAATGTAAGCAACACTTACTAAAAGAGAAATCAGAGGGATAAAAAGAAGCTTTATTGAAAAAGTAGCATGGAGCGCAATGCGACTGAAGGCCGAACATCCCTGTGA
>KK115528.1:1170829-1183319 GCA_000611955.2 Stegodyphus mimosarum
TTACGTGCTGCCACGGGTCTCCCTAGTAAGTTCCGTACATGCTTGACGGGATTTAGATCCAGAGACTTTGCCGACCAATCCATGTGTTCAATATCTTCACTCTCCAACAGCTCTTCGACAGTAACTGTGCGATGAGGTGGAGCGTTGTCGTCCATGAAGAGGAACTGAGGACCCATAGCCCTTGTGAAAAGACGCATGTAAGGAAGAAGAACCTCGTTACAATAGCAGTCCCAGATGACGAACCTCCTTGGGAGATATGAAGGTCGGTCCGGCTACCAAGCATTATGTCTGCTCGAACGAGAACTCCGCGACCTCCAAAACAGTCCCTTTTGATGATGTTGAAGGGGTTATTGCGTGTTCCCCGCTCTGTCCAGATATGTATGTGTCTAGAATCGCAACTCAGACAAAATCTGCTCTCATCTGTAAAGAGTACTCGTCCCAATCATTGTCTGTCCAATTCCGGTGTTCCCGGTACCACAGAGAACGCCTTCTCAGATGGGTAATCTTTAGAGGTACACACCGTACAGGGCGTCGTGCAAACAGACCACCACCGTGCAGTCTTCTGGCCACGGTAAAACGCGGTATCGGTCGTCCAGTCGCCTGTGTTGTGTGTCTAGCGATTTCTCCCGCTGTCTGCCTTCTGTTTCTTCTGGCCTGTAAGGCAATATACCGGTCATCTGCGGGTGTGGTTCCTCGTGGACGACCACTACGAAACCCCCGGATAGCTGTTCCTGTAGTTTGAAATTGTCTCCAAACTCGTGAAACGATGCTGTGAGCCATTCCGAACTCTGCAGCCACACTTGTCACACTGCGGCCTTCCTCCAACTTCCCAATGATTCGACCTCGGGTAAAAGCATCCAGATGTCGTCTAACAGATTGATTATTCGCCATTTCTCGCTGAGGCAGCAACTCGGTGTGATTTTAACTGCTATACGGCGTGCAATCGCTTTGCCAGAAATACTGATCTTACACCGACAACATGCTTTATATTACTCAGACACTCCCCCATTACGTCTACCTGCATATCTGCGCATGTGCTACCGTACATCCCCTTACTTAATCTCCTGATTGCTCTTTCTGTCCGCTCTGCCTCTTCGTTCAGCTGATATGCTAATTTTTCGACTTGGTCCTTAATTTTTTGATAATTCTTCAGATTATTCTGAGCTATAAAATGAATGAGATGTAATGCTGTTAAGTGAACCCAGCGTCAGAGCTTGCTATGGTAAGCAAATGTAGGTAATTTTAAAGAGTGCATTTATTCTACTGTGGCTTATGCGCTATCGACGAGGTAGATTTAATTCAATCCAATAAGTTTAAATGAAATGCAAGAAGAAATGCGCATAATTTAATGTTCCATACAAGGAAATCTTATGGTGTACTCTAAGATTTTTTCCTTCAGCAAATAGTTATTAATTTGTCATGCCATTTCATATTCATTAAACCTGCTAAATATCGAAGAAATAATTTACAAATTTATTTTATTAAATTTTACTGTAAATTTAATGATACAATACATTTCAACGTAATTAATGCCAATGCAAGAAATTTCTTCCTTTGACCTTTTGAAAATTCATAGCAAATTGTCTTTAACTTCCTGTCCAAGATTTCATATTTTGCCACACGGCTTTATCGCTAGTTAATGCTATACTAAATTTAGCAGCTTTGAATTTAGGTGAAGTTAGGTATTTAAATACAGCAAAGCGCATGACGGCTGTCTGCATAAGGGAAGAGATGCCTTCGTAGAGAACTTTCTAAGAAACACCAACTGGTATTCATGTTACGTGCGGGAAAACCATGAAAACAAACATAAAGTTAACATGTTTGCCTGGTTAGAACGCAGGTCGAACTCCCAATAAATGTTTTCATCGGTCTTTGCCACTCGGCTGCAGGTTGGGCATAAATTTTAGGAAAAGCGAGGAAATCAGCTTGTTCCACATCAAGAGGAGCAGGTGTCACCTTTATTTATTAAATAGCATGTTCTTCGCACTCAAACCATAAAATTCAGTTAAAGAAGAATATCGCAAAATAATTTTAAACCGAGCTTATATTTAGAATTTCCAAAAAACAAAGTTTCACGCGCGGGAGATAAAAATGTTTTTTCTGTACAACGTTGAAATCGCTCGCTTTGAAATCCGTGAGTTTGTTAATCAAAAATTCGTTAAAGTTTTACAAAATACGAAATCGATAATAAAACAAATTCTAAATTTCAAATTTGGGCTTCCAGATGCCGATATTCGGGTGAAAATACATGTTATTCAAAATTTGATGGCTCTACGGACCGTTGTTTTACTACAATGAGAGAAGCATACACACATTCGCGCAGATTCTTCATTATTTAATTTCTTTAAATGTAATACAGGGCTGCAATATTTGGTGGCAACAGTATGAAAAGTGAACCGGCATTTAATGTTTCCTACACAAAATCGCAAAACGAAAACAATCGTTCTTCAAAGACAAAACTCCTTTCCACTAAAATACCTATAACTAGGCTTTCTGAAATGTTCAACCGGGACACCTGAATGCCCCCTCCCATCGTCGCGGGTATTCAAGGGTACAATACAGTTTGCGAGTTTTTAGAGTGCTTTAGAGGGCAGTTTATTCTCAATGCTATGAATAAATGGTTATTGATTAGGAATCTAAACGACGAATAATAATAAATGGCATATGAATTAAAACATTAAATTTCTCACATATTAATATTTATAAATTGCTTGTGAGAAGAAACACTTTGAATGAGGAACAAAAATTTGAACAATATTTATATCTTTTCATTGTCTAGGACAGTTTCTTTATAGGATTTTCTGTTTAGAAAGTCTTTTTTGTTTTTAACCTTTTTTTAAGAATCTCAGTCCATGCGTTGTTCATCAAAGAGAATACTGTCTCAACTGGTGCTGATGTCCCATGTAAACAGAAGGCATACTCAACAATCTTGATAAGACTGGGGGTTGCTATATGATTCTAGTTAAAGTGACCAAACAGCCTAAGCCATTTTTGTTCTTGAAATAATCACATCTCCGGTAGTCTCTTCTTCCTTCCACTGTTCTCAAATTTGACTGCAAGTACTTCTTAGCAAACACAATTCTGTCAAACAGCCGATCGTTGCTTATCTTCATATCGGATACATCAAAAAGACACCTATTAATAATTTCAGCAGAAGTTTCGACGTTTTCCCAATCAACAGCATTTGTTTTGGTCAGACTGACCCATGAAACCTGTTCAGCGTTTCCAAAACTGTTCGCCCAGAGGTCCAAGTACGCAATGCATCTTTTATAAAAGCCATGACATTCTTCTTTCACGCTAGTACGGACTTGCTCATATAGATTTATGAAGATGTCCTTTGCGTCCTAGGCTATACTTGAGTCGAAGGAAAACATTGTTTTTCCCTGCTCTTTTCATACCACTGAAGTTAGTGTTGCAGTTATGTCCACGAAAGCCAACTACTTTGTTATTCAAATCGTTTAGCAACAAGACAGAGCATAAGTGATTTGTAAGAATTTATATGTTTCACCCGCGACAGATTTCAAATCTCACAGCAATACTTGCACACATGAATTAGGATTAAAGTAGCGTAAACAATTGGTACAAAGTTTTGCATCCTTTCTGTTTGATGTATCATTGCTTACAATTACATAGTTGGATTTGGTCAAGTCTTCTTAAACACTTCTTGAGTTAAAGGAACTATTACATTTATAACTATTGCCTCATACTTAGTTATTCCGAGTGAGGAGTTATGGTCAAAAAACTTAGAAATTAGTCTTGATAAGCAAGAATTTGAATTGAAACTTAGGTTATGGTTTGCTGTGAGGTAAGCAAAGGTCGCTTCTTTTGCTGCTGAGTTTTTGTCATTAGAGCTCGCGGTCTTAAAAAAACTGGTCAGTTTTGATGACCTAGTAGTCCATCCTAAACTCTTTTTGTGTTTACTCGACTGCAAATGATCTTTTATATTGGATCGACCAACGTGAGCAACCGAAACCTCAGAATTACAATATGAACATTTAACTCTATCGTCTTGATCTTGATTACCAGTACCAGTACATACGTTCTTCAACAAAAGGCATTTGTTCTGTAAATCCAAGTTGAATTTACACGATCGTTTTGGCATTTTAACAGAGAGTGCATAAACTTAAAACATAAATAAAACAGCGCAGCGCAGTAACATAACAGGCACCGCCGGCAAGGACTGACAATTTACTGACTGATCTTATCTCTATTGCAAGCGCTAAAGCTACACCCATTAGTGCCCAATATTGGACTCGCCCAGAGAGCCTCTGGCATTTGCTCATAGGTAGGACAAGAGATTCGATGACAATATTATTTATTAGCAGATCATCACTCTTCTATTTTTCACTTTTCATACAGTACATAAGTAAATGACAAAGTAATTACCCTAAGTAATCCTTAACAGTTAATTATTTTTAGACTTTTTTGGTCATAATTATTCATAATCACATCTATAAAATCAAATTTAATTTTTACCGGCACGTGAAGTAAACCGGCCGGGACACCGGGATTTGTTTGAAAACCAGGACTGTCCTGGTCAAACTGGGGCGTCTGGCAAGCGTACCTATAACTGTCTAGCTTTAATGCTAATTAACAGAAAGCATTTTTGTTGACGTATAGTAAACTCTATTATTAAATGCAAATTAACCGTGTTTTTAAAGTTACACTATATCCCATCATATTGTTGTATCAATTTAGATATGTAAATCCGTATAGCAGGATAACGGTCTTTCATAACACACTGAGCCCCAAGTATCCTGAATTTTTTTAGCATTGTTTCCAGGAGTTGACATTAATTTGAAATTAACATAAGTCAGTTTGTTAAGTTAGTTTTAATTGTACTGAAAGAACATGCAAATTTGGAAGGTCAAAGCACACGAAGGTTATCTGCAAACGAAGGATGCCTTGTTAGTGGCCATCTAAAGGAAACTTGGCTCTTATTTCATGTTACATATGGAAAAGTCACGGAAAACTCCCGCCGTGTAACCTGTTTATTTGCCGAGAATTGTAATTTCTGGGGTTTTAATCTCTGGACCATAAGTAGATACATCAGCATAGAAGATTCGATACACGTTGAAAATCAACTATTAAATTATGATTGGATTTTATATTGATATTAACGAAAATGAGCAAAAATCATTAAAAAAATCTGAAAGCTTTCAGATTTTATATTACCCCCAAAGGAGCGTTTTTTTAACATATTGTGTGTTACCTTTATTTATTAAATATCATGTTCTTCGTCCTTAAACCATAAAATTCAATTCAACAACAATATCACAAAATATTTAAAAGAGCATATCTTTAGAGTTTCCGATACACAGTCTCGCGCGCCGGAGATAAAAAAAAAGTTTTATTTTTTTATGAAATGTGAAAATGAAATAGATATGAAAATAGATAATAAATAAACAAAATATGATATAGATAATGAAACAAATTCCAAATTTGGGCTTCCAGATGTCCATATTCGGGTGGAGGCGTACGTTATTCGAAATTTGATGGCTCTAGGTACCGTTGTTTTATCACATTGCGAGAAATATACTTACATTTATGCAGATTCTTCATTATTTAATTTCTTTAAATATAATACAGGCTCTAATATTTGGTGGAAACAATTTATAAAGTGATTCGTCGTTTATAGTAAATCAACGCAAAATGCCAATACGAAATTAATAGTGCTTCTGGGCAGATTGCCCCCCCCCTTTGGGCTAAAAAACAGGAAGAATAAAAAATGAAAATTAGCCCATTCTTTCTTCCTCCTTCTTTTGGTTTGTTTAATTAAATACTCCAAACACGTGATTTTTTTTCATTGGTAATTTGTTTGAAGGAAAAAAGTATTGTTCAGGAAATAGCACTATAAACATTGCAAGTATGTCTGAACTGGCAATAAAAGATTGTAATGGAGCGATTTATGGCAGAGCACTCGTGCGCTGTGCCTTCGTGGAGGATGTTTTAAGGAAACTAACTATCTCATATTCATAAGGAAAACCTCGTTGAGGTAAACCTAGCAACCTAACACCCCGTCCGTTGAGGTCAACCTAACACTTTCCTCTGTCACCTAACATTGTTCAGCAAACTTATCCATTTAGCCCTTGATAAAGCTGATAGTAAAAGAGAAATTTGATTTCATATTTTTAAATGCGCCAAAATTTTGTTTTTAATTGCTGTAAACTACATGTTGTTCATTATTTAGAGCTATAAATAATACCTACGGTTTCTCGGTATTTGTTAAAGTGGGCCAGATTTCTATAACCACTCGTTAGCTACAATTAGATTTAGAGCTTTATTATGTTTATGTGAAAAATAGTGGTAAAATGATATTGAAAGATAATAGGTTCTGTCTTTCACAAACACACCCATATCCCGAGTTTATTGTCAACAGTGAAGTAGTATATTTTTATGAGTTCCATTCCCAGAACACGTGACACTCTCTTGCTACATTCACCAGTGGATTGTTAAACGAGATCGTAAAACGTGCGGCTTAGATGACAGTGGTACTTGGCTTCAACAAGGAAAATAAGATTCTGATCAAAATGTATTGGTTAAAAGCTTTATCGGAAAAGTTATCGGGACGTCATGTAACAATAATCCCACAAGGTTAGGGGCTGCTTACTGGATCGTAAGATTTTAATAACGTTTTGCGGCTCTTCCGCGTAATGAAAATATTTATAGAAGACATATCACGCAGAAAGGAGAATCACATCTGAGATTTGATAAATTTGTGATCATTAGATATACAATAATCATGCAGAAAATCATCAACGTAAGACAGAATTTTCAAGACACTTTGTGGTATCATTACTGCCAGCAGCAAGAACTCATAGAAAAGCACAAGGTGCGACAATTTAACTCCTGGAAATGGACGCATATTATCACTCATAAAATTGTATCAAAATCATATGAGCATTTGTATTTGCATGAATCACTCTGAAGTAATACGTGTGAAAATTTGATTCAGGTTTGGGTCTAAGAAAAATTTAGATGAGAAAAATCTAAACTTCCAACTGCAGGTATCTTATTATCTAAGTATCGAGTGAGATAATCTAAAAAGTCTCTTTTAAACTAATTGTAACTACACGATGTTTTCTAACTTTCTACTTTCATTTCTCTCATTGCCCCTTTCCTAGCACCCAATACAATAGCTAACACATACCTAGAATATTGTTTTAGTTTAGAAATTAGTAGAACTTTTATGTTTTAGGTAATATGCAAAAAGTAATTTGTAAATAGCTATTAAAAGAAAACATAACAAGAATTTTACAACTTAAATTGCATTGCATGATCTTCAGTCCTATAATTTGTAGGGGCTTATTTTAATTTTCGAATAGTAATTTTTATTTTGGAACAAGCCTTTCCTTTTCCTCTTGTTTCCCACTTATGATTCCCTAACAAAATGAGTTTTCAGAATTGCGTTTTATGTAAATGAGGTAGAAACCAGTATTTAAGTTGAAGTCTTGGTCATTTCACTAGAAGAGCTTAGAAGAGCGTTAATAAAGAGTGTTTAGCCTTTTGGCCACTTTGTTATCTTAGTACATTTCTGCCGTATTGTTACGTACGTAATAGTAATCGCCGGTGATCTTTAATAACGGCCTATTCTGTTAGTTATTTCTATGCAGCTTCGACTGGTTTTAGTTTAGTTGGAATTAAATTAGTTTTTTATTTGCTGACTTTGCTATCTTGAATTAAAGTCCAAGTGAAGGCTTACTGTAAGCTCCAGAAGGGGCAATTTGTGAATCATTTTAAGTTAAAATAAAGGATAAATTTAAGCCTTCTTTGGACTTATCATTTACGTACAAGATCTTAGCGATTATTCGTTACACAGTTGTTAAGCATCATAATTATATTATCTTCTTTTGGTGAATTTTGTGTCTACCATATTGTTCTGTGTTTCATATACAGTTCTATACTACAAGGACTGCAAACAGAATAATATTAAGTTGTAGACTCATTAAGATTCTTTTCAAGCAGGACTCGAACCACGGATTTCTCGAATACGCGCCGAGCGTGCTGACCACTACACCACAAAGGCATGCTAAGAAAGCGGGAGAAATACCTTAAAACGTATGGAATATGCGTATCTGGAAGCCCAAATTTGGAATTTGGAATTTGTTTTATTATCTATTTCATATTTTATAAAACTTAAAACGAATTTTTGATGAACAAACGAGTCAACGATTTAAAAGCGAACAATGGCCACACTCTACGGGAAAACAAATCTTTTTATCTCCAGCACGCGGAACTGTGTATCGGAAATTCTAAAGCTATGCTCATTTTAAATTATTTTGCGATATTGCTGTTGAACTATATTGCTGCTGGTTTAAGTGCGAAGAACATGATATTTAATAAATAAAGGTAACACACAAAACGTTAAAGCAAACACCGCTTTCGACGTAATTTAAAATGTGAAACTTTTCGGATTTTTTTTAATATATATAAGGTCATATTTTGATGTTGAAGAAAGCACGCGATGGCATGTGACGTCATGAGTGGGCTGCAGCCCAAACAAAATTTTTAATTATGTACAGTAAAAAATATGTACATCTGAAAAGCAAATGCCCGCGTCACACGCGATCGCATGTGACGTCATTGTAGATCGAAAATTGTCTCTTTAATATTAGCATTTTTAATAAATAGCTGCTGCTGGCAACTTTTTCGTTTCAGTTAGGATAATTGACGCGGAATGTTATTACCACGTTAATTCTTTTATTGATTTTGAAAGAAAGTTGTTACAGTACGTTAAATTTAGATCATAATGTTATACGTATTAACCTGTAGTGTTAAAGGTTTTTGTTTCCTGGTTTGGCAAGAAAAATTATTTACGAATTCGTTATTTCTCGGGAAGAATGAACTGATTTTATTCATATTAAAATGTCTTCATGCATTTTCTTTTCAGGTGTACATAATTATAAATTTTGTTTTGGCTGCAGCCCACTCATCTGGCAGGCTTGCCCACTAGTATATGATTAAACTGCTATTTATTTGAAACACTTATACATAGAAATTAGCATATTCATTTTCTCCTCTAACTAATTATAAATTTTACTAAAAGCATGCATAATATATATCCTTTAAAGCAAAAAAGGATGCATTTGAATTATTTTTTCCCTTTTCAAACTCTTTCTATAATTGCCTATCATCTAGTGCCAGGGGGCGACTTTTTAAATTACTTTCTTTGCAAATCTTTCGCTTGACCGCAAATACTGTGTTTACTCGCGTAGTAGTCGCAGTTTTTGGGTCAATTTTTCATTGTGAAAGTCTAGGTGTGACTATTATGCGAGGAAATCTACTATACAATATTGTGCACTCCAATGTTAAAACATTATTGGTATGAAAAAAACACATTATAATAAAATTAGTAACTTATCAAATGTTTCCAGATTATGTGCTGTTTATTAAATAGTCTTTTCGTTAGTTGCACACAAGAAAGAGGCATTTTTCTTTTTATGGTGATATTTTTATGCACATAAAATTCACAAATAATCTTTGTGAAAATTTTGACAAAAAATTCTGATAACATAATATATAATTCATCATACATCACTTTCGCTGAAGGTTTCAGTATCGCTATTGTAAAGTGAATCGGTGTCTGAAGAATCTCCGTCATTCTATAAAATGTCATCTTCGCTTCCGTCCAAAGCGTTGGAGATACCACACATCCATCATTTCGTAGTGCACAAACATAAGAAAGAAGTTCATTTTCTATCATCGTGAAAATTCCATGCTTTGGTCCTCTGAATACTCGCCTATTTACAGTTGTTTCTTGTAGCGACTGTTTGGATTTTCTTCAGACCCTTTTTAAATTCTCACTTATATTGCATTCTCTTTCAGCAGTTTTCCATTCCCTTTCTCCTCTCTTTCCATTCCATTTCTCCCTTCCATTCCTCTTTTTCCATTCCCTTTAGCACATTCAATAATCTTCAGTTTAAATCTCACCGTACTACTATTATTCGTTCCTAACATTCCCACATTCAAGTAAAAAAAAGACGTCCAAAACACACCACCACGAGATTCACCGCAAAACAAAACACCGACAAAGATTCTTTTCCTGTTTTAGATACCAGCCGAGTAAATTTAGAGCACGTTCATACTTTATTTAAGAAGAACTAGTTGAAAGCTCTAAAATGAAAGGAGGAATAAGAAATCCTGCCCCAGGAAGCTCTCCCATCCTCCCGGGAGAAGCAGGCAACTCCTTATCTCGCTATGGAGTGACCATTTAAATGTCAGTGAGAGTGACAGAACAGATGCATCCATTATGAGTGCTAGTTCTGGTACAGTACAGTTACAGCTGATAATTTTCTACTTTCTAGATGAAGGTAAAATACGCGACTACGACTTTTATGCGGGGAAAATATTTTAACGATTTTTCTGCTTCAAAACTGGGGATGCGACTATTACACGAGCAAACACGGTAGAATTTTCGGATTTCGCGTCTGTCCAATTTTCTCAAAACCCCTCCAAGGGCTCTGTAGTTTTTCTCTGTATATGTGCAATAGTTTGTTAGTTTCCGTTTCAGTGGCATTCGATTTATGAATACTGTAAACTTAACTCTTCGAGTTGTATTCTATTGTGCATTAGCACGTAAGGCGTATTGAGTATACGTTTCCTATATCTAGCGTAGGTTTCATCAAAGAATCATAAGTCAAAAATAACTACGAAATCTTTAGTTAACAAGCATGAGAATTTTGCTTAACTTAGGTAGGACACAAATTAAAGTAACAATCTTCACAGACATTAAAAATTGAACTAAAGACTAACTTACATAGAATCATCATTAGCCCTACATATCATCATGCTTACCTATTTAGGCAATAAAAAGGAGCATACTTTGACACAACACCTGAAAAGAGAAAGTACTAACTGATTTAGACCTTTTGGCCCAGGTACAAGTAGCTGAGGTGCGAATCGAATGCCTTCATCTTCGCTTTCTGTCGCCATTCGTGTTTCTTACGCTTTTGAGTTTCATTATGCAAAAATATCTAAATTTATGCTAACATGTTGTACTCGTAAACTGATGTACTGTTATTTTACACTTCACCATTTAACTATCCATGGAGATCCATCCATCCTCCACCATTTAACTATCCATGGAGACAATCTAAAGTACTCACTTGCTTCAAATATGGTATTCAACAGGGAGTGCTTCTATCCTCAGCCATCACTATTCAAGTGAGTATCATACTGTTTGCAGATTGAACTCTATGCACAATGAACTCTGTGCACTCTGTACAAAATGAACTCTGTAAAATCTGTGCACTTTCACGCAACGACACCACCAACATAAAAATAACATAGCATTATAACTCCCATCACATCCACCTTCCCAAATGTTAAATTCCTCCAAGCATACAACCAAAACTCAAATGGTAACACCTAATTATTTGTAACATTATATCTGTACCTCAATTACCTGCACCCCAGTTTATTTGTATGTGTGTTATACTTATGTAAATAACTTGTTAAATTAATGTTATTTACTATGTCAATTAAATGCCAGAAAAGCTTACTGCAGTGGGGCAATACCATTTTTGTTTATGACGATGTTGTGGTGCCCTCCGCACTTTTTCCTGCCCTGTCCTGTTATTGTAGACTAACGGTTTGTTTAAGCTCTCTGTATTAAGAATTATGTTGTATATAATAAAGAGTTATTACCAGTGTCTATGTTATATAATCAAGAGTAATGTTCAGTGTAATATGTAGCTGGTACTAACGGTGTATCATGTGTATAAATGAGTTTTCTAAGGTTTTTAAATATAGTGCAATGTTTAGTGTGATATGTGTTATAAAAATTATAGTGTATTGAGTGTTTTTATATAGCAATGTAACCAGGAAAATGTTTAATTAAAAAGTTATTTTTGGTATGTTTTCTGAATACAGCAAAATTTATGCAACAGTGAACTTTTAGCATAATATTATTTTATCAGAATTAGTATGGGATGTATTTGATATATTATAAGTACAGCATAAAGTGAACAACGTGTATTTCTGTGTGTAATTTGTTTGTAATGTGTAATTTTGCTCTTTATTTAAGCCTGTTGTATCAAAAAATATGTTTTATATAATTAAGTTATGTACTATATAATCATGTTATGTCTTATACAGTTAATTACATTATCCAGTGCCTATGTTAAATTGTCAAGAGTCATGTTCAAGAGTTTGAATGCAATGATCAATTTCGGAGCGTAGCTCTAGGTAGTTGCGGGATCCGGACGATACCCGATTAGTCTATGCAAGCCGTCCGGGTGTCCGGACCGCGTAATGGCAAACCACACATTGAGTTGATCAATGGTAACGAATTTCGCTTGCTGCGCATGCTCGATAGTGTACCGTTGGTGTGGGAGAAAATACTGGAGAATAAAAATAAACAACTCTACACAAGCCTGTTCGTCATGTAGACCTTAGCGACTCTTTGCGATTGCAATAGTATGGACACTTTTTTGTGCTTATTGCACTTGCTTCTGTTTCATTTCATTTTGGTTTATTCTGTTCATAAACA